>BMAO01005776.1:0-95560 GCA_019973975.1 Trichonephila clavata
AGATGCGTTAAGCACAACAAGGTTCATGGTTTTTTCTTCACGACAATACTCACCCTCACACAGCCAATATCATCAAACAATTCCTGGCAAAATATAGGGTGGTGCAAATTGAACATCCAGATCTCAAATTCGCTTTGGAAGGAAAAAGATTCAACACTATTCCTGAACTCCAATGAAACGTGACGAGGCTTTTGCACTCCATGCCAAAAGAGGACTTCTTGCAAAGTTTCCAGAGCATGTATAACAGATTTCAGCAGTGCATAGTTATAGGAGGTGACTATTTTGAAGGACAGTACGGGACTTTCGTTAAAATTTCATCTACGTTAATGTTACAGGACTATTCACCGAACTTTATTGTCAGAGGATGTAGTTACAGTAGAACGTCGTTCATCCCAGTCAATTAGGACCGGACACCGGTCGGATATACAATTGTTCGGATAACCGAAACCCGAATGCGATCCATGCAGTGTATGAAACCGGACTCTATACGAATTTTGAAAATCATCACATGCGGGAAACGTGCTTGAAGAAAAAGCAAAATAGGTTCAAAATGTTACAATTTTACTTTTATTTGCGGAAAATCACTTATTTTTTGCTGTACCAATATATCATTGTACAGCTTCGTTTTTTCACTGCAAGGTCTTTGATTCTCTTGAGCAGCAGTAGTTGAGCAGGACAGCACCCTGAGTGTTGTTCGTACCACTCCATAGCTGTCTCTAACGCAGAAACGCGTCACTATTTGATGGACCCTTGCTACTTTCGTTGTTGCTGTTGCTGTCCTCGTCTTCATCCATTTCATCGTTGACAGGGTCGGATTCTTGCACGGAAATCACAATCTCGTTATCATTTAGCACTTGAAATCAATCCACATTCTTCTTCGTTTGCTTCCCTCATGGTTTTCCTTTTCTTCGCTCCATGCTCAGAGTCAAGTTTTGACGCAAAATTTAAAATGGTTTCTCGACTTTTTTTATTGCCAGAAATTGCCTTTCTAGCATAAAATTGCCAGAAAGGCAATTTGCCTTTCCAAAATTATAAAACTGTGCTAGAGACGCTCCACTTTCTCCCTTCACGAGACGGTTCAATATTTCAAGTTTTGTCTCTATGTTCAAGGCGTTGAGCTTCCATTTTAAATTCGAAGCCATAGCAGTTCACAACTCAACAAAAGAGAACGTATACACCCCTTTATTTGGAAACAAACTGACCTAATATTCCAAGCAGATGTTTACCAAATCACACACAACTAAAATTCCAAAAAATATCCCTCACCTTGGATTTTTTTTGGTGTCAATTTTGGCCTCACACGAAGCAACTGTTGAGCATTGCACTGTTCGAAAACATATTCCGACTTTGGCTCATATATTTGACACTCCGGATAGTAAACGTTCGGATAAACGACTTTCTACTGTATTAAACTTACTATTAAAATTCTATAATATTCTAAAACGGAACCGACTAAATTTAAATGATATATAATCTTAATAAGGTAAGTAACCTGCACCAAAATTTATTGCCAGTAAAATAAAATGGCCTAATTCTGATCAGAACATTAAGTAATAATCAGAGCCAATTTTGATGTTAATACAGGAGTTTTATAGTCCACATTCAGGTTTAATGAATTCGCAAACCATCTAATGCTATTAAGTTAATATTGTTCAAATACACTTAAGTATAATAAAAATAGATTCATTTTTACTATCAAACATTTTGTCGCAGAACAAGATTTCGAAGCCTTTTATTTTTCAATAAGAGAACAACTTCCGCGCCAAAATTACACGGTTTTATCGGGTACAGACGCATAATTCATTTTCTTTCTTGTCTCCTTACCTCAATTACGTTAA
Source organism: Trichonephila clavata (assembly GCA_019973975.1). Taxonomy (NCBI): domain Eukaryota; kingdom Metazoa; phylum Arthropoda; class Arachnida; order Araneae; family Nephilidae; genus Trichonephila; species Trichonephila clavata. Next base: position 1,839 of record BMAO01005776.1, read on the forward strand.
GAATTTGCCATCAAAAGACCCTAAGACTATTGCCCGGCATATCCGAAATCCATCCGATAACTCGCCAAATGGCGCGTGAAATTATAGACCAAAAAATTTCGGGTTAAAAAGTATCGTAAATTTCACGTCATGGATCGGAACGCTCCAGGACAATTACGGATATCGACTAGATAATAAAATCCTGAACCCGAACTTGTTACTGGAAGGAAAAAGAATATTTTTGTTTGTTTCTTTTCCTTTTCCCCCCGTATCCAGATGCGTGAAAAAAACCATTACCTGGGTGAAACAATTGAGCCGATATAGCCATTTAATGGAAGCCACTTTGGCAAAGTTGGCGTGAAAAATGAAATTAAGAAAGACAAGGAAAAAAAATAATGGTTGTAGAATCTAAAAGAAGAAGAGTTTGTATTAGGCGCCATCAAGAATTGCTGGCCTCCAGCCAAAGGGGAATTGACATTATATTCATGTCTGTTCTGGATATTGTTGGTTTTAAACTGAAAATTTTTGGAGTCCTGTTGCTCAATTTTTTTTTATCCTTTCGGACTTCACAGTCTTCTAGAACGTCTGGTTTTGATATCTGATACTGGATATAGAGTTTTAAAAATTCAAGGCAATGTTTTGCGGATGATTTTGGATTTATTATAAGGAGTATGGGTGTCCACGGTAAAGTCAAATAATAAAATGCTTTAGTGATATTATTATAATAAATGATACATGATTAATTTACACGTTTTTATTACCGTATATTTTCGTGTAAGAAGCCGGGATTTTTTGGAATTTTTTTTGAAGGTGAAAGTATTGGGCTGGGCTCATATAAGAGGATCCACTAATCTAGAAAAAAAGGTAATTTAGGAAAAATGTTGATTATTTTATGAACATATTTTCCTAAAGAGATTTTTTATCTTTGTAATTTGGGGCCACGGTAGCTTAGTGGACAAGGTAACGGACTCGTGGCCGGCGAGTCATGAGTTCGAGCCTAGAACCGCTGAGGACCCGCCGTGTGTAGAGAAGCGATGCATTATAAATCTGTCGAGAGCTCAAACGTCCTCCCGTTTGTGTGGTGTGGTAGTTAGAAGAAGGGAGTGCCAGCTCAGGTGTCGTCCTTGTCACTTGACCATGGTTCAAATTTACGAGGTCCATCACCAAAAGTCCTAGTGTAGCTGACGTTAATATTCACTCACTCACATTAACTCGATTGATAACTTAAAGACAAACAATTCACTACTAATGATTAAAGATTATCTTCTCATAATTCACGATTAAAGATCCGCGATTAACTTTAACACACCCTTTTCCAGGGCTTACATAGCATTTATATTAGCATAAAATCGAGTCATCTCTACAGAAAGTGGTTTTAAACTCAAACCACAGTTACAGAACAATTTCTGTAAGAGGATAAATGCCGCGGTAGCCAAGTGGTCAAGGTATCGGATCATGGCAGGTATGTCATGAGTTCGAGCCCAATACCTCTAAAGACCCTCCATGTAGGGGGTCGATGCACGTTTCATCTGTCGTGAGCTCAAACGTCCTCCCGTTGGTGTGGTAGGAGAGGGGGGCAACTCAGAGGTGTCAGCCTCGTCACTTGACCATAGTTAAAAATTACGAGGTCCGTCCCCAAAAGTTCTCGTGTAGCTGAACAGTTCGACGTTAATATTCACTCATTCACCGCAAGAGGATAAGTTGAAGGACCGTGGATCCATCCCGTCACAAAACACATATATATATATACAGCCCTTCAAAGTCAGTGTCAGAAACTAAGCTTTAAAATAATTCACAATATTCACATGCACCTATTTCGATGTCTAAATACATATGATCATCAGGCAGCGAGTTTTCTTCTAAAGCATGAAACACAGGTCGACGATCACACACCGTATACGAATTCCTGTTCTCGTTCATTTTCCTAAGTATTCCTGCAAGGATGTTGAAACAAATGTGTCAAGGCTTCAAATAGATAAAATTGTCGTCGGAAGCGTTTTACTTTACAACAATTTGGAAAATATTTCACACATTTTACGCTTTTGGCAAAATTTTCGCCTTCGTCATGGCGCGTTTGAAAGTTACGGGAACTTTTTCAATTCGGCTTATGCACGGGTTTCGAATTTTTGAAGAAAACTCACATTTTCATAGCGACTTATATTTGGAAATATACAGTATTTTTAAAAAAATAGGACAAATTATTGCCGAACATTGTACTCTGTCTACGCTAGTCTAGTTTATTTGTAGCGAAAATGAATGGGGAGAGAAAGTTTGTAACTATTTCTATTCGGGCTTCTACTAATTCTCTTGCTCTAATGCTCTTTTTAACTGTAATTTTAGTTGAAAACTGCTTTCTTTGAGAGGACTTGATTTTATGAAGATGCAAATTTCTATTTAAGTACTAGTCGTGGAGTAGGCGTGACGATGTTTGAAAATTGATCCTAAACGAAAAGTCCGTGGTCGCATTCGGTAATATTAATTCCAAAGGGAAGGATTTCGAGATAAGTGGAACTCGTCCACTTTACGGCTAATGACTAAGCAATTTGGTAGTAAGAGCGTTTAAGGAAATTGATAAGATAAGTGTTTATAGTTGCCTGATAAGATTAATAAGTTTTATTGCTCTTCGGTTTTAGTTATCAGAGTACATTCTCATTAATTCTCATAAGTGTTAAAGGTTACATAAAGAGTTTAACTTTAGATAATGTCTGTTTCTTACTCGAACCCCTTTCACAACCACGGTCGAAGGACGGTGACAACTTGTATACGGAAGGTGATCATCGATCAAAATTCACTGTTTGATGATAATATGCTTTCAGATATCTTAATGAGTAAATGTGAATTTAAAGAACTATTAAAAAAAAATTCAGATTCAGATTTTGATGGATTTAGGTGATTTTTTCACCCTTTTAGAGTACGAGTATCATTCAAAATATCCAGATAGTTGCAAGGTTAAAACCGCTAGTGCATGGCTAAATGAAAATGCTAAAAACATCTTTTTTTCCTAAATTCCCTGAGTTTTCTCTAAGATTAGCGGATCCATACATAAGCCGACCTTCATGCTTTTTAACTTTAAAAAAGTTCGAAAATTTTCTGCTTATATATACACACGGAAATGTACGGTTTTCGCTTATTTTATTTCTCTTTTTTTTCATAACTATCTTCGTTGCATCATAAACAAATTCTTTACTTAGAATTATAGCTTTACTCGAATCTTCTGTCTTTTCGGGAAATGCTCTTTCCTTAACAGAATACCAAAATCTTGTTTTTTCAAAAGTCACATTTATAAAACTAAATACATTACGATGAATTTGTTTGTATTTCTACTGAATATAACCACGCTCTAGAAAAGTAATAACTTACTTATTTGTTGAAACCGAAATGAGATTACAGTTCAAAATTAAAGATGTATTCCCTGGAAGATTAAACATAAAGCTATTAAAACGTGAAACATTAAGTACCTCTTATATTTTCTCAACGCGTTTCCACACCTCAGGTCGGAGGTTCAAATCTCGGGCTGGGCAAGGTCGACTCAGCTTTTCATCCCTTCAATGGGTCGATAAATGAGTACCAAGCTTGCTTGGGAACTTAGCACTGGGGGTTTTCACGTCAGACTGACCACCTGATCGGAACAACTGCTCATGCACCTCAGGGCCCAAGGTCACGTATATGGGCACAATAGACCTTGGACGGTTGCGCTACTGAGTTAAATTATATTCTCTCAATGTCATATTCCTGAAGAGCATTGAAATTTCCCTCTTAGCCTTTTTTATTACAAGAACCATACGGAAACTTAAGGATTGTAACTTAGTCTAATCAAACTCAGTTAAATCATTGAAGACACACTTTACAGTTTTAATTTTGTGTGTTGAAACTTAATCCTTCACAAAGAAAACATCTTTTGTTTCCAAACTTTTTTTTAAATGGGCTGCATTTTGGCAGTCAAGTTTTTATAGTCACGGCAAGTCCTGAAGTGTGAGAGCCATTTCATTAGGGGAACCCTCTAGTGGAGGTTTCCGCTACCAAATTTTTGACGCTTGAATTTATTCAAGCTCTCATCGCATGCTAAATATGGCGGTGATTTAATTTTGTTGAGAGTACCAGGAAAGTACTCAATGGATCTTTTACATGCCATCTAATCATATAACATGCGTGCATACAATTTTCGCATATAACAGGATCGAACCCGCAAACCTTAGGCTTACGATGCAGACTCGCTACCTTTAAGCCCCAGACCGATAATATTTGTTAACAACTATGAAAAGGATTGCAAACTATGATTAATATCTACAAAAGATATACTATTTCCATATCATTACATACAGAATGATGTATGTAATGATAGATATAATGATAATACCAGTCTTGATGCCATCTTTGAAAAACATATGAAATCAGTAACTGAGAACAATTGGGCCCCCTGCAAAGTCAGGTTTACAAAGGGTAGGTACTTGGTGACAGTCAAGCTTTGTTGCCCTTTAGAACCTTGGGCCCCCTGAAAAGCGGGGCTGTACGTTACGTCACTGCTTGAAACAAAGGTAAAAGCATGTGGGATATCTATTCCGGTCCATATTGCACGCCTACACCAACCCACACCCACCCACTGGGAGTAGGGGGGGGAGGGTTTTTTTTCTTTTAGAAATTTACTTTTCGAAGTCTCGCTCTAATAATACACATCGCATCGTTTGTATTTAGATAACATATCAGAAACGAAGAAAAACCAGGGGAAAAAAATCGAAACGAACTCAGTAAAATTAACAGAACGGTCCCCAATATTCTCTGATGAAACACAGACAAGAATATCCAATAAAAAGAAGAGTGGGAAAAAAAAAGAACCCCAGTCAACTCAAATTGAAAAAAAAAAAACCAAGCAGAAGTTTAGAGGGAGATAAAAATCGTTAAGCAGAATGAAACTGTTTACGAAAGGCACTTTCAGAACTAGCTTCGCTGAAAGAACTCTCATCATCCAATCAAATTTCGGTCAGTACACACACCGTCCTAATAGAAGTGTTGAATTAGTAAAAGGTGCACGTAATACATGCGTTTGTAGTCTCTAAATAAATTGGATGAGCTTTCTGGTGGAATAATTAAAGAAGGGTGGTAGAGTATGTATTACGTAACAAAAAATAATAAAATACGGTTTTTCATATATATAGGCTAACCACAATATTATATATATCATTTCTCTACAAAAATCAACAATCTAGTCGTCTTTGTTTTTTTTAATTCACAAAAAATTTGATATTGATGATTGATTATGGAACAAATAGATTTGAGTTTTCTATTATACAACTTCTAACAACAAAGTTCAGTGAATGAATTCAAGACGGCCGATCTGGTAACACTGGCGAAACAAAACGCTGTACATGCGTAGCGGTAAGAGGTAACCATCTGTTCAGTTAAGACTCATTTGTGTTCCGTGTAAGACTTGTTTTACAAAGCGCTTGTTTAGTACGTTGGTTCTTAACTGAGAACAGGAAGATGAAGGAACAAAAGATCAATTTAAAGTTTTGTTTTAAGCTTGACTAGACACCAAAAGAAATTTATGCGATGCTGGTACATGTTTATCAAGACCAAGGACTGTTCATGAAGTGTGTATGAGTGGTTCACCCGTCTTCGAAAAGCAGGAAGTGTGTTTCTGACAACCCTTATAGCGGAAAACTGGCGACCACCGTCAGTGACGAAAACATTGAGAAAGTGAGGAAATTAATCACTAAAGATCGTCAATTAACGGTGCGCATGATAGCTGATGAAGTGCAGATTAACCGTGAATCTGTGCGACAATTCGTTACTCGGAATTTAGGGACGAGAAAAACGTGTTATCGATACTGACGATATTACAAACATCCAACAAAACGTAAAGAGGCGTTTGAACTCCAACCTAAAAGAAGATTTCTTACTAAGTTTCTAGGACATGTATAGCAGATCTTAGCGGTGCATAGTGTTGGGAGGTGACTATTTCGATGGACAGTAAGGTAACTTTCATTAATATTTAATGTTAATGTTATAGGACTATCCACCGAACTTTATTGTCAGAGGTTGTATAAGGTATCCGGCTACCCTAAAACTGTGAATTTTGCCAAAAATTGACAAATTCTTTTTATGATTTTATTTTATGGGCTATCTTATTAGCTTTATAAAAATACCAAGTTTATCATTTTCCGTTTACTAGAACAAAAACTACAAGTGTTTTAGTAAAAGCAGATGCCATTACTTTAATCAAGATGTCATACTTTGAAGCACGTTTTACTCGAAATGCGATTTTTTTAAAATAATCAAACGGGGACAGCAAAAATACAATTAAACATGAGTTTCATTTTCAAATTAGATTTCACATGCAGAAGTGTTTTTACATTTAATTTTCTTTTTCAGTGTATTAACGTGTCCGACTGGTTGCGACAACATTTTTTTTTTTTAAAAAAAGGAGATATGGGGATTTTTTTCTTTACTTTTCGATTTGTTTAGTGCATTTTAAGAAAAATGGGCTAAAATTAAGAAGAGAAAAAGAAATTATTATTACTAAAATGGTTAAAAATTGACAAAAGTTGCATAAACGCGGTCCATTCTGTACCAAAGGTTTATAAACAAATTTTCAATTTTTTCAATCTAATGTGTTGCTATATTATTCATTTTTTAAATGACCTTCAGGATAAGAGATTTTAATTTTTACAAAAACTAGAGCACATCTCAGTTACTATATGAAATTGCATAAGAAAACAGTGATTATATTCACATAAGGGACTGTAAATTTTGTAATAAAACAGTGATTGATCAATCTGAAGGTTAAAACACTTCCATTATTATACAGATCATACATAAAAAATTTCACAGTTCATGATTTTCAAAACTTTTTGATCAATTGCTGTCTCCACTTTTGAGCATTTAAAAAAAAAAGCACATTTCGAGTAAAACGCGTTTTAAAGTGTGACATCTTGCTTAAAGTAATGGCATCTGCTTTTACTAAAACACTTGTAGTTTTTGTTCTATTGAGCAGAAAATGATAAAATTGGTATTTTTATAAAGCTAATAAGATGGCCTATAAATTAAAATCATAAAAAAATTGTCAATATTTGGCAAAATTCACAATTTTAGGGTAGTCGGATACCTTAACTGATGAATTACATAAAGATCTGGTTCTATTTGATTGCTTAGAAGTTTCATTCTTCTATTTTGAGGATATTCAAATGGTACCGGGCCGCCCAAGGAACATTAAATTATTTCCATTTTATTTTTTGTGGTGTATTTGTCTCGGAGTTGGGCGACTTTCATGGGAAATCACTTTACAATAATTTTGTGGCGTCACTGTATTTTGTCCTGAAAGCATATTTAAATACAATCAAATTAAAATCATTAAATCAAAACAATCTAAAATATAAACAATCGAACGTCCCACCCTCAGAGGGCCGTGGTAAAATTATCAAACGTTGACCGATCCACGACGAGACAAAAGTTAGGGAATACTGCACTATGTGTCCTGAAAATTTGTAACTGTTGAACTGATACACCCTGTATAGCAGTGCTTCTCAAAATGTGGGGCGTGAAAACTCTACGAGGGAGACACGAGCATATTTAAAAATAAAAAACAAAAGATTACTTAAAAAATCATTAATTTACTGAAAGTAAACAAACAAAAAATACATTCTGACATGATAAATAATAGAATACACATTTACACTGATATAATACACTTATAAATGTATCAGTACTGTACAACGTATTTTATAATTAGTTTAACATTACTAAGTTAACAACAAGTTTGATAATTACCAGTGACCCCAAGGGTTTATATATATATATATATATATATATTAACACTTATCTTGATAAGTTGTACGGTTTACAATTAATACCTCAACTGCCGATTAAAAGTTACGTGATTCGCTCTCCAATGCCACCATTTTCCACGTAGACACACTAATGTGATGTTTTCTTCTGGGGGGAGGGGGTTGGCGAGCTTGCCTTAGCTTTGAGCGCCAATATGCCAAAGGGGTTAATGTAGAAGTCTCCCTAGAGGCAGTCCACTTATTGTTGTGTAGGAAAGAGGGTCGCTTTTTCTCGTCAACAGCGGGGTCAACGTCCCCCAAATAAACCCTGTATTGGAATCGCATCTACTTGATCGTTCTTGAATTTTCGTTTCGTTCACCTCTCTCCCTCCCTCGCCACAGGGGGCAAATCCCACTGAAATAAGTAAATCCTTCGCAAACATTGTCAAGGTCTTTTATTGCATTCCAAAGCCTTTGGAATAATTTTATGGATAGCATTGCACAGAGAAAAGAGCGTACTTCGGAAAGACGTATATATACGTCCAGAAAATTAAGGCTTTGGCTGAGCGAGACATTTGTATACGGCGGTGTCTCTTGAAAGATTAAAGTCGTATTGCAGCTTTAGCGTCAAAGAATAGTATTATTGAATTCGATACATTGTTATTGTATGGAGGGGGGTGCGATGAAAATTATGATTGAATATTGGGTCTCGAATATCAAAAGTTTGAGAAACACTGCTGTATAGTTTAAGAGAGAGAGAGAGAGAGAGGAAGACAGTGGATTTCTCTCACACACAACGCTATCAACTTCACACAAATATTAGCCGGTACTGCGCTGAATATATTATTGTACACATTGCAGGGGCTACGAAAATACATTTAAATTAAGAGAAATCAACATATAAAATGACTTTGAGATGTAATGATTTTGAAGCAATTTTGTCTTTTCAAAGTATTCATAACGATATTTATTATTTGCTAGATTTATATGTTACGCAAAAGTTTCAGTTTTTATATTATTATTTTCTAGCTTAGTTTGATAACATTTCAATGTAGTAATTTTTTTTGCTGGATAAATTAAAAACATTGAAATTAGTTATTCTATAAAATTTTATACATTAACAGACAGCGTTTTAAGAGGGTTTGCAGACAATGTGATTAATAAGGTTCATCAAAACCTTGTTCACTTTTTTTGGCAACCCCATTATTATCTTTTTTTCTTACAACCTTTTAATTAAATTTGAGGTAGAAGAAAAGTGAAGAGAATTTTCAGGATCTTTGAGACAAGAAAAAGAGATGACGACATCACTGTCAACAGCAAATTATTTTTTTTTCCTGTTCAACCTTTGGTTTGTTGCCAGAGAAAATAAACAATCTCGAGCGAAATAATGACAGTTATTAGTAGAGGGGGTGGAAAATACAGCGCGTGTCTCTGTAAAAAAAAAAAAACTTTTTTCTTTGAACAGTGAGAAATACCAGCTGGCAGAAACAATTTTAAGAGGCGTAGAGAATAACAGTTTTTAGGAAAGGGATGACCTGTTTTCTATTTCTATCTGCACTAAGTGCTTGTTACATAGGCTGCAGAATTTGCTTTGAAAAAAAAAAGGATGCTCTGTATATGTATTATGTTAAGGAAGAGGTTTAAAGAAGGTCTTAAATTTTAATGCGGGTAGGGCTTAATCTATTGCTTTTGAAATTGGCTCGAAAATAAATTGTATTGCATTGCAAACAGAATTGGATTTGTTCATAGCTTTTTTTTGTTGCTGTTTTTCTTTTCAAAAAGTTTTCATGATTTCTCTTTTCTAAAAATGATGTTCTGGTGTGGTGGAAAACTTTTGTTTCCTGAACGATTGAAGAACTCTGGGGAATTCTACTTCAGCAAGGGGGGGGGGGAGATCCTTGTTTGGAGTCTATTTTCTAAAAATAATGATTTATACACTGTTGGAAATCTTTTGCTTCCTGAATTACCTGAAAAAATTTTGGTTAAATTGTAATTCGATAAAAGAAAGGGTTCCGTGATTTGATTCTGTTTTCTAAAAATGATGTTCTACAGTGGTAGAAATCTTTTGTTTCTCGAAAGACCTGAAGAGCTCTGATTGAATTCTAATTTGGCTAAAAAGAGCTTCTCGATGTTTGAGAAAATTAATGGTAGCGTGAGAGTTAGGAAATTAAAATTTTTTTTTCCATCACAGCCATATTAATTACATTATTTGCATTTACACTGAAGTTATTCAAAATATTGATTGTTTAATTAGAGTTCAGAATGTGATATTTGTGATGCAAGAGGTCACACGACCGTTCTCTTCGGTGTTTTTCAACGGATTACTCTTTCTTCCTTCTCCGGGGTTGGATGGTGGCCGCGGTAGTCAAGTGGTCAAGGCATCAGATCATGGCTAGCGTGTAATGAGTTCGATCTCAGTACCACTGAAGACCCACCGTGTAGGGGAGTGATGCACGTTAAATCTGCAGAGAGCTGATTCATCCTCCCGTTGGTGTGGTAGTTAGGAGAGAAGGGGGCCAGCTCAGGTGTAGCCCGCGTCACTTGACCATGGTTCAAAATTACGTGGACCGTTGCCAAAAGCCCTCGTGTAGCTGAACAGTGCGGCGTTAATATTCACTTACTCACGCGGGGTTGGATGGGGGCAGCTTAATTCTAACACCTCGAATTACACTCGGAGTTTCCGGCTAACGGCCAGGTGTCGAATCAAGCTATTGGGGTGCACGGCCATCGATTTTCCGACCCTGCAATATTTGGTGGCATGTGTATGCAGGAACGTTGTTATCCTATCCACAAAAAGAAGACGATTTTTCAGATGTGTGACACGAATACGTCAAAGCTTCAAAATTTAATTCGATTTTCTAAAAATGATGTTTTAAGAACTACAGTGGTAAAAACCTTCTCACGTCTTGAATGATCTGAAGAACTCTTGATTAATTTTAATTTGGCACAAAATAAAAGATTACATGTAGCTTTCAATCGCTTTTGTTTCGCCAACGAAATAACGCTGTCTAATTATCACCTATAACTAACCAGTAAACATCTATAAAGATTCCTATGTTTAAAGATATTTTAATATCTGATAAAATTTGCCTTTATATAAATATCGAGAAAAAAAAATCAGTGTAGCTTAGTGATACTTGAGTCCTTTACAAGATGGAAAACTGTAACCCCCCAATTCCTTTCGACGGTCGATTTCCGCAAGAAAACGTTTTTAGCGGATCTCTACCTAAGAAAAGAAACGTGCTCACCAAATTTCAAGTCTGTAGATATATATTTCAAAAGAGAGAAATCTACATAATGCTCTCGAAACCCCCGTGAGTCGAATTTCACAAAGTCCATTAAGCATCGTATTAAAAACGTAAGAAATTCATGCGAAGCATGGACATTTTATCTAAATCGCGACTTAAGCCTCAAATTTACAAGCTTAGCATGCTTTAAAAAACTTGTAGATTCAGAATTTCTCCATGCAATTAGATTTAGTGACACATTCTTATTCTTATTCAATGGCTCGACAGCCCTGGGTGGGTCCTGGTCTTCTCTAGAAGTTTTCTTCAGGCATTTCCTCTTTTGGCAATTGTTCTCGAGTTTTTGACCTTTAAAATATTTCGATCTTTTTCGACAAAGCAGTCGATGCATCTTAGCTTGGATCTACCCCGAGGTCTATTTCTCATGGGCTTGGCCAGAAAGATTTTCATTCAGCAACGATCTTCCTTCATTCTAGCCAGATGACCAGCCCATTTAAGTCTCTGTAATTTGAAAATTTTTACAATATCAGGTTGTTTGTAAATTTTGTAGAGTTCTAGGTTAGATCTTCTTCTCCAAGATCCATTCACTTGGATCCGACCAAGAATGCAAAAAAAACCTCCTCTCGAAAATTCCTAAAGCCACCTAATCACTTAAATGCCCAAATCTCTGATGCATAAGTCAGGACAGATTTTTGTAAAGAAGTGATTTAGCTCTCAATTTTAGAAAGCTGGATTTTAAATAACTCTTCAAGGCATAAAAACATCTATTGGCAGCAATGATTTTTTTATAATTTTCTGGGGCCAGCTCAATTTTATTATATATTTGCCAATTTCTATGTGACTAAGTTGTAGGTCAGATTTTAACCAAGGTAATTATTTGTAGTGACACGTTTGCAAGTTAAGTCAGAAGTTTTCCGAAATGTATCCTCATTGTTTAAATTAGCTCAAATACAATGATATACAAATGCCTCAAAAGGTATCAATTCCCTTGTTTACCTACAAAATGTACTATTATTTTACTATTATAAATATATATAATAAACTAATATATATAAAACTAAAAGGAAATCAATGATTGTGGATGAATAAAACAACAAATGAAATAAATGTAACAGATCCAGTTTATATATGTGTTACAGTTTTATCTTGGTTTATTCTAAGCATTGCGTTTGGAGTTGTATATTTCAAACTAATCAATCTATTCTGTTACTTTAAAATAATACCCATGGTACACATACATTTGCCCTTCAGAGCATTAGCCATTATTACCATAAACGAGGTACAATTTTTCAAGTGAAGCGTCTGTATCAGTAGTGGTAGTTACAAAGTCCCATTTTGTTTATTTACGAATCTATTCTCGGAGCTATACATTTCTAATTCTCTAATCTAATTAATATACATTTCTCTTTTGATCTTTGTGGTACTCTATTAAATCAAGTAGTTTATATTTGAAAATAGTTTTTAAAAAAATATGTGAGGGGAAATTGTATTTTGTTGATCGTACAATTTTATTAAATTATATTCGTTTGATAGAAATTAAAATTATTCAGAGTTGAATTGTTTGTGTGAAATGCATCGTAAGTAAGGGGAAAATTACTTGAAATCATCGCCACGAATATTTGCTAAAAACATATGAAATGTGCGGTCGCGTAACGGAGAACATTTGGGCCCACTAGGAAAATCAGGTTTTGGGCCCCAAGGATTTTATAAAGGGTATGTACTCTGAGGCAGTCAGGCTTTGGGCCCCCTAGAACCCGGGCCCCTGGCGATGCGGGGGTGTACGTTACGCCACTGGAAATGGATATGTGTATTGTAATTGGCTTTACCCCCCCCCTCACTTCGTTGGGTATTTCATGATATTGTATGACCATAGTAAATGGTGTTTTGAAGCTATTGTTATCGAAATCCTTACATTAAGCTTTCGATTGTATTGAAAAACATTCTTATATCCCTCCCCTCTTGATGCCCTTCCCCTCTGGGAGCCGATTTTTGCAAAACTCGTTTTTAGTGCATCTCTGCTCAACGTGTTTACTAGATTTCAAACATGATTTCTAACGGGTCAAAAACGGGAAATCTTTTGATTTATAACACCCCCGTATTCCCTGTTCGGAAGTCAATTTCCGCAAAAATATGGCTCTTATCAGAGAAGGAACTCAAGAAAAGGAACATGGTGGACACATTTCAAGTCTGTAGATCTAATATTTCAAAAACTGGATTTTAAAAAAATTTATAAGATTCAAATAATCCTCCACAAACTTCCTTGGGAATCGATTTCCACAAAATCCGTTCTTAGCGGATCTGTGCTCAATAAAAGAAACATGCCTGCCAAATTTTAAGTCTGTTGGTCTAATAGTTAAAGAGATCTCGTGATGAGTGAGTCACTTTTCCCGAACAGACACATATGAATAAAAAAAATTTCAAATGATTATTGTTCTTTTCATTCCAATGTATATGTTACCGTTAAAGTATATAATTCAGTTATTTCCTTAAAATAACTAGGTATTTCATGAAATAACTAGACAAGTCAGTTAAAGTATATAATAGATAAAAAATTTCGAACTTTAACTAGTTATTCCAAGAAATAACTAGTTATTCTATAAAATAACCCATGACAGACCGTTTAAGTGAAAAATAAACAGCTTCAAAGTTATTTTATAAATTAATTGATCAGAAATAGCAGAAACCTCTCGAAAAATACATTTTATCCTTATCATGGATGATTAACTGATAAATAAAAAGGAAAAGCAGATGATATAACATTATTTCTCATATTGTTAACATTAGTTAAAAACAAGTAATATAAATTTTTTTTCAAAGTCCATTCCTACTTTGAATGGATGAATAGAAAGTATTTTATTAACGATTGACAATTTGAACAAGATATGTATATATATATATATATATAGGGAGAGAGAGAGAGTGAACTAATAGTAGGAATTAAAAAAAAAGAGCATGATTTGTCTGCATTGTTGTAACAATGCACACCCTGTTTAGCAAATTTGGCTGAAAAACCGGTTTTCGACGCCGACCTTTGTCATTGTTTTAGAATTTGCGTTGTTACAACCAGTGGGCCCCCCGCAAGGTCAGGTCTTGGGCCCCACGCCAATGTATATATATATACTTGCTAAAAAAAGTCTGCGTTCATCTGTTACTGCGTACATAAACAACGAAAAAAAATTTTAAAACCAGAATTTGAAATTTTTTTTAAAATGATATTTTATTTAGTTCATTCCAAGTATTGAGAATAACAAAAGTAAACTCGGTCTTTTTTCGTAGATTTTAAAATAAAAACAGGTTTATAGCGATACCAGCAATAATCAAGTAGAAAAAGTCGGCGTTCACTGTTTTAGTAGTAATTATAAAAATTATTTAAAAAGGATTATGGGCTATTTTGTAGCTGCAGTGGCGTAACGGAAAATAATAAGGCCCACCCCTCACAAGGTCGGGTTTTGGGCCCCAAGCCAGATCTCACAAAGGATTACAAAATAAAATGTAATGTACTGATACACATCACCAAAAAAAATTTAAACATTAAACGAAAACTGAATACAAAATCAACCTGTCTGAATAAACGAAGTAAATAACCTCTAACATTAGAGAGTATTAATGGTATTTATTAAAATGGAAAACCTCTCTAACAACAGCCGAAAGATAACCCGGTAACTTAAATAAAAACAATACATTAAGAAATACACGAAAACTGTAAAATAATTTTCGTTTTCAAATTCTTGCGAAAGAAAAAAGATATCGTTTACCTTATTCTTTACGACTCCGTTTCTTTATATAGAGTATCCTTATCAGCTGAAGTGTCCGCAATTGTGTTTTTTCTAGTGAATTAATTTTCATTTCCATGATTTGTTAATCCGGTTCACTAGCATTACTATAAAAAGTACTTGCACAAGATTATGTACTTGCAGATATTAGAAATTTATCCAATTTTGCACATTTACTATTTATATTATACTTCTTTTCCTTTCAAATTTTTCGTTTTTGAGAAACATTCAAAGTTTTTTTGAACTCCCCTCATTTTAGAGCCGCGTTTCTTCTTGTCCAATTGACAAAATACCACTTTTTGAACCAGAATATTAAATTCCGATAAAAAAAATACAGTTCTAATTATGAAAGCGAGAAGTGAGATGTAGAAATGTTTTTATCGTTAAGGAACACACCCTAAATTTTAAGTGCATTGAATATAATAATAGAGATGCCTGTTCTATATGAAAGCAATTTTGTGAAACGTTTCTCATTATGCTTTATTTGATTGAATACTCATAAATCTGACCAAATTATTATTTAAATGCTCCCTATGGTTTTCCAAGTATCGTAATACTATTTCACGTGAAAAAAGCATAACAGATGTACGTTATTTACGACTTCGCTAAAATAAAATGAAATACATGAGGGGGAGGGGAAACTAAAGTTGCCAATAAGTTACTCTGCAACTTCGGTAGAAAGTAAATCAAGTCTTTTTTTTCTCTCTCTACTGCTAATAGAAAGTATACTATATTAATAGTGATGATTTCTTCATCTTCCTAGCATTATATCCCCCATTCTCCATCTGACTTATATTTCATCGGTTAATAATTTGGGTTTTAAAAAACACCACTCAAGAAAAGTATCTCTCGTCGCTGGGATTACAGTAGATCAAACAAAATGTTTTTTGATTTGGCTATTGGATCAAAGATATCTAATGAGCGCATTAAAATTTTGATCTTGAATGACGTTAGATCGCCAATTGGAAAATAGCTTAAAAGTTGGATTTTAAAAAATCGCAAGCGAATTTTGAGAAAATCTACATGAAGATCGTCAGTCAGCTTTGGGCCCCCTAGAAGCCTTGGGCCCCTCGCAGTGCGGGTGTAGCGGGGGTGCACGTTACGCCACTGGTTACAACAATGGAGACAAATCTAAGTTGGTGTCAAAAACCGGTAATTAATTAAATTAAATTTTTAACCGGTAATTAATGAATTAATACTTATATTTGAAAAAACTGTATTAACATCGAGCGTTCCAATACAAGTTTTAAAAAAATTTATTTGAACTTGATCGGATGAATAGAAAGAATTTTTGTAACGATTGGAAATTTTATCAAGATAAATATATATATATATATATATATATATATATAGAGAGAGAGAGAGAGAGAGAGAGTGAGCTAATAGTAGGAATTGAGAAATGAGAGAAAAGAATATATTTTGCATCTGTTACTGCACAATTAATTTTTCCACTGCTTTAACTTGAAGGAATCATAATGTTGGAGTAACCAATAGTCACGTGGCACTTTTTTTCTGCGCTGTTTTAGCACTTTTTACTTCTGCTATCAAAGTTAATAATTTTTCCCGAGTAAGTGCAGAATTTTTTTCCTTTGTCCCACGCTTATTTAATCAAGATTCAAATTTCTCGCATTGAATCTTTCTTATTTACAGGTTAATCTTCCACTCTTGCAGAGGTCATAGCTTGAAAACAAGTTGCAAAAATATTTGTTAATAATCCAAAGTGTAAAACACTAACATATATCCACCACCTAGTTTCTACATTTAATAGCAACGGAATGAGGTGTACACACACGCCATCGTAAAGCACTTATAAGTGGTTCAAAACTCATTATAAAAGCAGCTAGAATAGGTACAAAAATCTTTCGAGTGCTGTATTTACTATTTTAACGATTGTGACGGATCTATCCGCTTAATTCAACCAACTTTCGCCGACCAAGAAAGCGTGATTATGTAAATGAAATACATTATATAAATTCTGTTTTCGCGAGTTTGTGGGTTGGCATGTCGGAGTTGGCAAGTAGGAATTAGAAAGGAGTTTGTGAGTTTGATTGTTAGTTGAAAATTGGAAGATAGTGGAATTTGTAAGAGGTCTTGGAGTTGTCCATGGAAACGGATTACACCAGAGGATCCAACGACATTGATCAATCCCGATAATGATCAACTGCAAGATTCCAGTGTAGCATCTGATGCATAAAAATACAGGTATCGTGAGCTTGATTAATTAGAAGTTAGCTTATTAGTGTGTTACGTAGTTTACATTTGAGCGTATTTAAGCTATCTTAGATTCAGTTGAGGGTCCGTAGTAGTATCTCCGTGTTATAAGAATCTCACCTCCGATACCTCTACTATTTGATCGCCTATCTTAATTAGATTGTTATTGTGTCTGATTGATATTTTGGTAACAATAAATTAATTAGATTGAAATCATGTCTGGATCATTCAGTTTCTCCCACACACCTAGCCGGATTTACAGGTAGACAATGGGTTTCAGATGTAAGCAGGAACCGACAGGTATTACACGATCAAGTAATCGTTATTCTATAGAATACTTAATTAAATCGTAGAATTCAATAATTTTATGTACTTAAACTGACTTGTCCAGTTATTTCATGAAATAACAGATTTCACACTTTAACGCATACATATATATATATAAATATGACGGGTTATTTTTCTAGTAAAATACAAACAATGTTTGTCACGTTTAAATTGTTACAATATAATACAAAAAAGACAAGGGATTTTTAATTTGCTTGTACGTTCTTTCTTATTAATAACCATTTTCCTCCTCTCCTTTAAATCTGGCTGAAAGCCAAATTAAATTTAGCGTTATTGATGAATTCGAAGCAAAATCAACTAGGTTCAAATTATCTGAACCCAGAAAACGGCCCAAAGGCTTCATACAAACAAGTCAATGACAAGGAATTAAGAAAAAAGAACAAAAAATGCCATAAGCTGAAATCAATAACCACTAAATTACCAACAATTTTTTTCCACGATCGTTAAGTGCTCGCCGGATGTCGGATTATTGCAATGAAACATTTTAGTTTGTGCTCCAGATATTCTTTTTCATTATTCCCGCGGAATTTTATGACTTCATTAGGCTTAGTAGGCTCTTTTATTTTCTCTTTGAAGTTAATATAAAATTGCACGCATCGTGTCTTTTTTATTTATAAAAATGGCAAGAAAAATAAAGGAAAATCTCAATTTGTTTGCTTATTTGAAATTTAGGCTTATGAATATGAACTATGTAAAACAGGCTTATTTCTTGTCTTGATTGAAAGGATCAACTTTGAAGAAGTGTGATTGGTTCTCTAAGATTTTCTTTCAAATTATTTTGTGATAATAAGCTTTTTACCTTTTGTGCCCTTTGGTGGTGGTTAAAAATTCCGGTGTACTTAGAAATATTTGTGCCTGTATAAAGTGGTTTTCGATTTTTTTTATTATTTTCTGTCTTACTTTTTTAAGTTCCCATCTATCGACCATTTTGAATTCGTAAATGTAATGTTAATTCTATGGAAATTCTATTTTTATCCTCGAACCCAGACTATTTTATCGATTTGAATGCAGTAAAGTGCATCAAAAAAAAAGAAGAAGAAAAAAAGTAATAAAATTTTCTCTGCAATTATATTTGATCTCCAGTAATTGAAAGCATTTCTAAATGTTTTTTAAAGGTCTGAAAACGCAAAAATGAATAGTTAAAATAGACATAAAAGTATTTTCAGAAATCCAGAAGGGAAAAATGCGATTCTAGTGAAACCTTCAATAGCCTTTGCTCTTTTCAGTGCACTTTATTACATTCAGATCAATACAATTCGACGGGTTTAAAGAGGAAAGTAGAATATTTCCACTCTAGAATGGCTTTTCGTTCACGATTTCAAGAGAGTCGTGAGACTTAAAGCACCAATGTAAATTGAAAAAGAAAGAAAGAAAGAAAGAAAACGTAATATAGAAAACGATGCAAAGAAAAAAAAACTCGTTTACCATTTTATATAGGCATTACAATATGTGTGTGAGGATGTATAAGAACTTTTAATAATTATCAAGAAACACACACGAAGGGAAAAGGTAAAGCTTGCTTTTTCAAAAATACAAATGGACGCTTTTTAGAATAGTGATTTATATTATTGCGCAAACCAAGAGAGAATAAAAGTATTAATTGAGCAAAATTATGTAAGTGATCTTTTAAAAATGTTCACAGTCCTCTTCTGAGTTATATTTAGTATAAACTATCTAATTGTATTACAGAAAATCATTATTACATAAAAAAAAAAAATTTGCAGTGTCTACACAAAAGTCTTAAGTCAATTCGAGCTTTGATCCTTTTTAAAGGTTTTTCTCTAACCTTTCTTTTGTAAAAAAAAGAAGTTTATGCAGAAATAATAAATATTTAAAAACACACTATATATTTACAATTCAAAAGATTTGTAAAATATTTCTTCTACATCTTATTACGATGAATTTAACATAAAAATGTTTGAGTAATAAATTTGTCACATTTTACTGCTAAGCTAATAAATATTTTTGAAGTCCAGGTATCTGAATAAAAGGATAATTAACCTTATTACTAAGATATTTAATTTTAATATTTTATGTTCTATTTGAATGTTCTAAAAGCGAAAGCGTAAATGAAAAAAAGGTAATAAGAAAGAAATGAATAATCTAAAAGAGTAAAAATGTGAATAAAAATTAATGCTAATAAAATGATATTGTTTATAAAATAAATGAATGTTCCAAAAATATAACTATGTAGGGATTAACTTTCCTAAGAATGAAAAACTATGAAGGAAAGAAATGTTGTAAAACGAAAATATGAATGAAATGAATTTTTAAAAAAAAAATGAATGTATTTTCAAAAGAAGATGAAGTAGAAGGGTTTCTTATTTCCTGGAATTCTTCTTATTTCGAAATTCAGATCAAAAAGAGATTTCCCTTCCGGGACTTCGGGAAATTACAGGGCATATTCGATTCCCTAGAGCGATTAAATCAAAAAGTTTTTTGACGGAACTAAATATAAAAATCCTAAAATTTTCCGGAAAATCTGTAACTATTCGAATTTTGTAGTTTTCGACTTGTGTTACATTTCATCATCCCATTAAAGGGCAACATTATGTACTGTAAATAAAAGAGGAAAACAATGTGCATTTTTGTGTTTCAAATTCCCGCCGGCCGGGTGGCGTGGTTGGTATGTCGCTGGCCTTCTGCACCCAATGTTGCGGGTTCGACCCCAGCCCAAGTCGGTGGATTTTTATGATGCAGAAATTCGACAGTGGCCAGGTCGTATGATTATAAGATCCCTAGAGTGTCTGCTGGGCTTGGCTGCTCTCGGCAAAATTAAAGCCTAGTATAAGTTCGCATTGTCAGATCTCAGGTGCCTCAAAAACTGGGTGTCAAAATTACCTACGGCAATTGGTATTCACCTATACGGTGCCGCACTAAAAATATATACCAACTTCTGGGAATATACCAGGTCTGCAACGTTAAAACATCAATCCGCAGCCCATTAGAAATGATGTTACAAATTCCTGCTTTCACCAGTAATGTACTTAATTTTCAAAAATGTATCGTAACAATGATACATTTTACTTAATGTTCTTAGTGGATCGAAAACAAAACTCACACGAAAAAATAACTTACCGATTAATAATAATAACCTTAAATTATACATTACCAAGAACATAAGAAATAACGAAAAAAATAAGTTAAGAATCTTAAGACTTTGCCATTTTTATTTTTAAACTTTCAAACTATTCTTTTTTTTTTTTTTTTTAATTTGGCTTACAATTTGGAAAGTTGTGAAGACAAAAAATTTTTTTATACAGCAATGAACTGTCATTCATTTGTATTTTATTTCATTAATTACTTTTTTCGTTCCATACGAGATATATTTACAAAATATTTCGGCGAATAAAACACGCACACCTCTATATTTTAAAATTGCATTTTTAAGTAATATTTTTTACAAAGCAAACCGAAATGTAAATGTCAATGTTCTTATTTTAGTCTAGAAATAATCTATGAATAGATAATTAAAAAATAGAATGAAATTAAACATGCGAGTTAAAAATGATTAAAAATTCTTGTACAATCAAAATGGAATTGAAGATAAATATTTATTTATAGGGACAACAAGGATGGTGGAAAAATTGAACAGAATTTGACAATGCATGAAGATATAACAGAAAACAAATATGACCAATTTTTCATGTTATCAAATAGTACAAATTCATAAGGTATGTCATTTTTTTAAGTAGGCAGGACTTAGATGCATGCAAATATCAAATATTTAATGATCATTATTTCTATTTTTCTCTTTTTAATTTTTATCTGGTGCATAATTCGCACCCGTAAATTTTGATTCTACTTTTTGTGTTTACGCGCGACATCCCTAAAATTGTAAACTTCGCCAAAAAATGACAATTTTTTATGATTTTATTTTATACACCATCTTATTAGCTTTATAAAAATACCAAGTTTATTATTTTCCGTTCACTGAGCAAAAACTACAAGAGTTTTAGAATAGCAGATGCCATTACTTTAAGCAAGATGTCATACTTTAAAACGCGTTTTACTCGAAATGTGCTTTTTTGAAAATGCTCAAACGGGGGCAGAGATTGATGAAAAAAAGTTTTGAAAATAATTAACTGAAATGTTTTGATTATTTTCTGTATTATAGTAGAAGTGTTTTAACCTTTAGATTTATCAGTCACTTTTTATTACACAATTTACAGTTCCTTATGCTTCATATTAGTTATATGAAATTGCTTAAAAAGCAATTTCATATAACTAATATGAAGTACTCTACTTTTTATAAAAATTAAAATATCTCTTAATCTGAAGATCATTTCAAAAATGAATAGCATAGCAAGACATCAGAATTGAAAAATTAAAAACTTGTTCATAAACTTTTGGTACAGGATGGGCCCCGTTTATGTTATTTTTTGTAAATTTGCCTCCATTTACCCCATTTTAGTGATAATAATTCCTTTTTCTCTTCTTAATTTTAGTATATTTTTCTTAAAGTATACTAAAAAAATCTAAAAACCACCCTTTTCTTTTTAAAAAAAAAACGTTGTCACAAGTGGTCGGATACCTTAAAAATGCTTCTCATTCCCCAGATTATGCGGTATATACCGTTTTGTTGATAAATATAATTCAAAATGAAAATACATTTTAATTAAATAATTTAATTTAGCTTTTGGGTTTTTAAACATTAAACAAATAATTTGCAATCAAATTTTTATAAAGAAAGCTTAATTTCAGAGGAATATGTGATATTATATCGGCTAGTTTAAAATAATTTATATCGAAGAAACAGAAATACTGCTTTAATTATAAAATAATACTTGATCTCTCCTTTTTAAAAGAGCAACAAAGGTAGGCTGTGTGTTCTATGCGCTCCATAGAATAAAATTGTAAAGCTTATGTAACGGAAACATTTGATATATTCATATAGCTACGTATGTTTGTTTCAAATACATTTTATTTCAGAAAATATAATCCTCACATGATTTGAAATTCTTTTCGTATGAGATTACTTTCCGTAAAGAAATAAATTCAACCGAAAGATACCGCAAATAAAAATCTTGTTTCATATATAGTTTATTTTCTGTGTAAAGAAATATATACTCTAGAGATTCAGTTTTTCAATACCACTAGAACAGTATATTTTTTGACAGATTGGGTACAATTCTTACAACAATTGGACTGGGGAAAACTATAAAAAATAACTATACTTTTAGATTTGATCCTCAAGAGAATTGAATTTCGCATTCCCATTTTGTTTCAATTTTCCATTTCTGCTGTAGAAATACATAGATGCGAATATTGAAATCTCTGAAGGAAAGTTTTATGGTAATGTAATCCATTGAATCATAGGCACAAGAACAAGGTTGCAATTTCCAGTAATTTCATTTATCATATTTATTTATATGTCGATATTTTGCCCTCTAGTAAAAGGTCAAACATTAATTTAAAGTTTCCTTTTAAGTATAGGGCAAATTCTATATCTCCAGTTTTTCAAATTTTACGTCGTAAATTTATAAGGGACACCTAAATGAAAATGGCACAACAGTCGATTTGATAAATGGGGTTTAATGCTATTTATATGAACTAGAATAAAAAGGAAAGAAGTAATACAGACATAACAGATGGACATAACCATTGGTCTTTAAACTGTGTTCTACGGAACCTTTTGGTTCCAAAAGGCATAAACAGGGGTTCCACGAGTCACAGTAAAAACAACCAAAAAGAAACTTATTAATATGTAAGCAAAATGGATTCAAATTTTCTGAAGTTTGTCTAATTGCAAGTATCTATAAATCTTATCCTATTCATTAAACCGAAAATATTAGTTATATATAATATCGTTGAAACACTTTTTAAACTTTTATTATAATATAATAAAAGAATATTAAAACGTTTTATCTTTATATATAGACTTCCTACAAGATTGTGAGTATTCTATTGTTTACTATCTTGGGATCCACGAGGTAATTTTATACTCGTTAGTTAGCACAATGACTTGCAAAACCATATAGTTTTCTAATGGAAAATGCACATTTTTTACATTTGTGGAAAACAACACCTATAATGAAGAAAAGGGAATAATATATCAACAGAGTTGTTATAAAAGTCTAAAATTTTGCAAGAGCAGCTATTGAATGTTCTGTTGCGAATTCTCATGCAAAATACACAGTTTTCTCATACAGCTATAAACATTTTAATGCCATTCAGATCCCAGTTACTAACAGGGGCGTAGCTTCTACCGTATCAATGATATGGGGCCCTCAAATTACAGGGCTTCAAAATGCTCAATCAAAAAATTCGTAAAATATTAAGGGATCCAGAAAAGAGTCCGCCAGAGTAGTTAAGAAATATAATGCATGTAGGTTACACTTGGATTAAAAATTAATATTACTGATGAGTTAATTATATTAAAAATTAGATTAGAATTTCTTAATTATAAATGCAATAATGTTTTTAATTGTTTTTATATGAAGTACCTATAACACGATGATCGACTTTAAATATTATTTTCAGATATATTCTTCTAAGTATGTGTATGGAGTTCTACGAAAACACTTTCTAGTTTTAGGGGTTCCAAGAAAGCACCTTCAAGTTATAGGGGCTCCGTGAGTAGAAAAAGTTTGAAGACCACTGGGCTAGACTAAGTCACCTTGTAGGTTGAAACAAGTGTTCCAGCGGTCCACGACATGATGGATAAACCTGGGTGAAGAGGCTCTGGTGTTATTTGTGGAACCAATTTTCAACAGCAACTTGGACCTCACTATCGTCGAGATTTCTGGAAGGCACCAAGGATGTGGTGCTCACACTGTAAGAAGTCCGGGTTGTAAAAGACAATTGTTCAAGAACCTTCTAGCGGAATTGCCGTAACAATGTTTGACACGCCACAGCCCCATGAAGACGAGCATTACCATGCAAGATGGTAACCCCGCCGGACAGCATGCCACGTCAGTGGTTCTTGATATTCTTTCTCAGTTCATACAATGGGGAACAGTAGGTGGCAGCATCAGGGGCTTTGCCCACCCCGCATCACGGGGGGAGGGGGTAAAGCCTGACTGAAGCCAAGTACGTATGGTTCTGCAATTCTTTGTAAGATCCGGCTTGGGGCCCAAAACCTGACTTTGCAGTGAGAGGGAAACGCTCTCTCTTCCCTCAGTGCGTAGAGGTCGGAAGGAAGACTAGCCACATATTTCAAAATAATTCAGTTTATTTACCCCACAAACCACAACACAAGTTCGATCCACCAAAGTTAACAGATGCACCCAATTAATAAATATGAGGACAATTAACGAGGTACGCGAGATATGAGAAGACTTTAAACACTTAGTACACTTATTTAACTCAATAGCTCTGACATCTTAGCTAAGTAATCTAGATTCAATCTCAAGTGATACATTATCACCTTGAGTAATACAATTATCTATCACTAGGTATTCACCCCTTACATTCACTTTGATCAATCACTGCTTCCCTAGCAATCTATCATATCTCTCTTCTCTAGAACCGAAAGCCTGGACTTTATATAGTAGTCCTAATTTGCATGCTCACGTTCTCTTCTTCGGGAGAAAGTTTTATAATAAAATAATTCTCAAAGACCGAAAATTCCCCAAGAGGACTATTCTAAGAAGATCGGGGATAGAGCCTTCACAGCAGGAGGGCCCTAATGTTCTCTATTACTCCACTGGTTAGCATTGACAGTCGCAATTTTTGGAGACACTAGCGAACGATGCCTTTTAACGTGCTCGCCCGCTATCATACACGCATCTCGCAGAATCTGACGATATCGCGTGCATTCCCAACACTCTGGGCCCTTTATAGAGGTACGTGCACTCTTTTTCTTCAAATTACAGAATTGCCACTTTCATTTGAGTGACCTTTATATATAACTAAGAAAGGAAGTAGTCGCCCTTCCGATATAGTGGTTAGTGACGCTGACTGCGGTGCCGTAGAGCCTGGGTTCGAATCCCGGAGAAGGCATGGATGCTTATAAATGTATAGTGCCTTTGCGGCAAATGGGGCTACTCTAAAGAGACATTAGAGCCCCATTTCCTCTCGTGAGGTTGATGGAAGGGAAAGCGAGGTGAGAGGCCCCTGACCACCCTAGGGGTGTTCTCCCTCAAAATTGTGGTGGAACTGAGAAAAATCGCAGTATCACCTGCATGGTGCTACGGCTAACGACAGGCGTACAATCTAGCCCGATGCCATGATGAATTTCGTGGACCTTGATCTGATGTTACTGTCGATCAGGGGGTATAAGTAACAACAACAACTAGAAAGGAAGTGTTTTTTCCTTTCTAAATGTTTGAAATAATAATTGTATGAAGCCATTGAAAAATCCTTACATTGTTACCAAAAGATACAAGGGTTGAATTATTCAAAAATCCGTTTTAAATTATTTTTTCATCCTCCTATGAACTTTTTGTATATAAAAAAAATCTTTTGCATTCTTTATTAAACGAAATATTTTTCTTGAATAGATTCATTTTTGCATTCCGTGCAGCCTGACTAATAGATTTTAAAAAAAAAACCTCGTTTTTTGAAAACTTTGTATTTTTGTTATAGACGGTTATTTTTTTCTTCTCGATTCGTATGAAAATAAGAAATCAACTAAAATATTGAAAGAATAAGCGAATTTGAAAAAATTTATTGAAAAAATAGTTGGGAGGCTATATTATTTTTTACATAGATAGCCCGCAAAATATTTTGTGTACTTTCACCTTGGCACAAATTGGAAGAAGATAAATGAGTGTTTTAACATCATACTATAAAACAACACGAGGGCAATTGGCATCAACCCCGTAATTCTGAACCATAGTCATGTGATGAGGAGACACCTGACTTTGTTCTCTCCGGATTTCCACATCACAGAAACGTAAGGACTTTTAACCTCGACAGATTTAACGTATATCAGCCCCTCTACACGGTGGGTCTTCAGTGACACTAGAGCTCGAGCTCATGACACTCCGGCTACGAGTACGTGATCGTGACCATTTGGATATCCCAGACACGTATGGAAAGGGGTAGAAATACGTCAGACAACTTTCATCTAACCATGATTTTAAAATTGCGCTCATGTCCAAAACTATCCTTACATGCATAAAACTACTGGTTTCTAGTTGTCATTACTGATATCTAAGGTAGAAAGAACGAATCCACCCGCTTCCGCCAATGGAAACTACACTCACATTAGGTTGCAGCTATTAATACCTTTCCTGTGAAATTAATTAATTTTACGAGTTAAATCAAGTAAAATAACTAAAACAATAACCCCAATTTGAAGTATCAACCAGCTGTATTTACAGTAGAAATGGTCTGTTTACACTTCTGTTTGAACCGCACAACAACACAAACAAAACCCACAGCCACCATGACGCTTGAGTTTTGACAACGCCCCAGTACGAATGCTCAAACTCAAAACCATACGTGTGTTGTGGGTATTTGCTTAAATGTGCCCATATTTTTGTCAAATTTACCCTAATAATAATATACATTCACCAATGATTGGTAATTGTCCATTTAAGACATTCTGGTGCACAAAGTATGCCAAAAATAAATCATTATATTACAAAACTATAAATTCATTTCAATGTAAGTATTGTCTCGCTTTAAAACATTTAAAATCTAGAAGAAAAAGTAAAATTTAAAGGAACCAAGAATCTGGTTACAAGTTACGAATCGAAGAATAAGATGTTTAATTCCGTGTACCGACATACTGTCTTAACTTGTCTCATTGAATCGATTCCTTAATCAGCTTGTCGATTAGATCTTTTTTGCCCCCTTCCGAATGAGTTAATTACAGTTAGGGTTAGCGAATGAGTTGGCATCGATTTGTCGTTCGATTAATCGATAACTTGTTACATTAGTTTCAATTGTACAAACTTGTGTTTCCCAAAACTATGTAGAAGTCAGAATTGATGCTTGTGATTCTTATTGTTGGATGTTCTGTAGTATAATATTTTTGTTCAGTGAAAGACAAGTCCGTGGAACAAATTCAAACAACAGAAAATGCAGTTGTTAATGTTTTGGGTAAAGGATGTACACATTGATTTTTAAATATGTTATAAGAATTAAGTATCACAGAATTTAAACTTTTCTTGAATGCAAGATATGTGGACAATCGGAAATTAAAATTGTACGTTTGTTTTCCATGTTCTCATTTGTATAAAATTATTCCCCTCTTATTGACTTGAAAGAGATTCGATCACGGTACCTTCCGTTCCGTAAGCCTATAACTTACCACTAAACCAAAATGATCACTTTAATCCGGAGGCTGTTACTGGCTTATATAGATACAAACGCCCCACTGCCCTACCAGTGAGTCAATAGACGATAGAACGATATAGTTGTTATGGCGAGTGTGTGAGTTGTTGCATCAAGTGTGTCTGACAGCTTGTTTGTTGTGTCATGTGGATCTGACGGCTTGTTTGTTAGTCATGTGGATCTGACGGCTTATTTGTAGCGTCATGTGGATCTGACGGCTTGTTTGTTGCGTCATGTGGATCTGACGGCTTGTTTGTTGCGTCATGTGGATCTGACGGCTTGTTTGTTGCGTCATGTGGATCTGACGGCTTGTTTGTTGTGTCATGTGGATCTGGCAGTTTTTTTATTGCTTTTGCGGCTGGTAGATGGCGCCATGACAGCTGCGCGCAGGTTGCGTTTTTCTTAGTTCAGCGTCAAGGTCACCAATGAGGAGGATAGAACTTGGTACTTTCGATTCGTAAGTACGTAGCATACCATTAGACCAAAGTGATCACTTCAGGCCTGAGGCTGTTACTGACTTATAATAGGAACCACCGCTACAAGTCCTTCACTATGTGGTATTATAGGAGTTTGTACGATGCCCTCAACTTTATTATTTTCCGGCATTTTTTCACTAACTGCAACAGCAGCAATAATTTCTGCATCGGACATAATGCCTTGTTTGGTGTCATTTTGGAACGGGTCTGCACGAAGGTTGTGTTTTTCTGAGTTCTGCGTCAAGGTCACCAATGAAGGGTTAGAACTCCGCACCTTCTCTTCTATAAGCACGTAACTTACTGCTGGACCAAAATGATCACTTTAGTCCGGAGGCTGTTACTGGCTTATATAGATACCATCGCCACAGATTTAATTTATTGCTCATAGCGTTGCACACTCCTAAACAACATGAGAGCTATCGGTGACAGGCATCGTTATTAGTACCTAGGTCAAGTGAAAGGAAAGCCACCTGAGTTAGTACCTTTCACAAAACGTTCACGCCAATATAAGGATTTTCCATCTCGACAGAATTAACAGGTATCTGTTGTCCACTCCCTTACACGGTGGGCCAGCAGGTCTAAAGAATGACTCCAGAATTCGAGAGAAGCATGAATTCGCGACCACTATTACCCGCTGAAGTAAAACTCAATCAGCGGTCATTGAGATATGGATACAACTGAATTATTTTTTAGAAGTATTTTTCTTATGTATCCTCTAATATATAATGGTTAATCAACACACAAATTACGTAATGTTTTATTTATTACATGTAGATGTTTTATTTGAAATCTTTGCCAAAATGAAACAAGATATGCCTAAAAAATTTTCGTAGCAGAATTTTAAGAATTACAGAAATTGTGAAAAATTTACGTTTAAAAGCATTCTAAAATATTTTCTTCTTTAAATTAAACTTTTATCCATATTATTATCTTCGAGTTCTAAAGGATATAGTAAAATTAAACTTTTACTGCATTGAAATGGAAATTATATAAATTAACTAGCTACCATACCTGTTCTTTGGATGGATAGCAAACGAGATAGAATGATAGAGTTCTTTTTTCATTAAAGGTCAAAATTTAATCAATATTTCAAACAATTTTTAATAAATTGTAAATTAAACTTTAACGGAAGAATGAGATGACAAATAAAATAGTTAAGTAAAAATTATAAATAAATAAAACTGAATAACCCATATTTCGCAGGCTCACGTGTCAGTCAACAGAATAAATTGTCTAAAATAAGTATATATTATCTTCTACGACATTCATCTTAAAAAGTATATATAATCACATCTTCTTGTGGAAGAGGATTTTCACAAATCCAGTTCTTAATGGACTTCTACTCAACAAAAGAAAGATGGATGCAAAATTTCAAATTTGTAGGTTCAATAGTTCAAACACAATTTTTTGTTTATTTCTCGCACACCTCACCTCCTTCCTTTGAAGTCAATTTCTGCAAAAACTCTTAGGGGATCTCTATTCAACAAATGCGACTTGGCTGCCAAATTTCAAGTATGTAAGTCTAATGGATCAAAAACGGTTCTTTTGTCTATAACGCCCTCAGAACACTCCTCGGGAGGCAGTTTCCGCAACAGATTATTCAACAAAAGCGACTTGGTTGCCATATTTCAAGTCTGTAGGTCTAATATTTCGGGAGGTATCATTATGAGTGAATGAATGAGTGAGTGAATGAGGGAGTAAGTGATAATGTGTTAGTGAATGAGTGAGGGATTATAAATGATTTTGAGAATGAGGGAGTGTGTGAGTGAATGAATGAGTGAGTGAATGAATGAGTGAGTGAGTGATTGAGTGAGTGTGTGTGTGAATGATTTTCAAAATGAGGGAATGTGTGAGAGAATGAAGGAGTGTGTGAGAGAATGAAGGAGTGTGTGAGTGAACGAGGGAGTGTGTGAGTGATTGAATGAGTGAGTGAATGATTTTGAGAATGAATGAGTGAGTTTTTGAGTAAATGAGGGAGTGGGTGAGTGAATGAGGGAATGTGTGAGTGAATGAGGGAGTGTGCGAGTGAATGAGGGAGGGAGTGATTGAATGAGAGAGTGAGTGATTGAATGAGGGAGTGAATGATTTTGAGAATGAATGAATGAAGGAAGGAGCCGCCTTTCTCCTTTATATGTATACGATTCAACTTTTTCGATTTTGAAGTGCAGATTTTGTGCGTACATGAAAAGAGAAATATCAAGAAAAGTTCCAAAATAAATTCGAAAATAACTCAGTTTCAGTCTAAAATTCCAAATGTTACGAATCATGATAAATTTTAACTAAATGTTATTTAAGCTTAATTTCGAATTCAACGACAACTTCAGACAAAATGCTCTTCACTAAGTAAAAACAGAACACATTTTAAATTTTATCCAGTTAGCTACATTTAAATACATCACGTTTACAATTTATTATACATTAACTATGCGAAAACAGATTAATTTTTCAGCTACTCCCTCCACACGCTAAATTAAACCCATCCGCCCTCATAATAAAATTTCCAGAACCCTCCCCATCCAGCGTCATACAAGATGAGATACCGCGCAGATGATAGTCATAAGAGTCTTTTTAGAAGGTTAAGTGGCAAACCGAAACTGAATTAAGACGCACCCTTCTCACTACGTGTCTCTTGCATTTTTCAAGAGAAGCCCCCTCCTCCTTCCTGGAGTAAATTTAATATCCCCCTTTTACAACAGTTATGGTTACAGCTCTTTGGATGTGCGTGTTTTGAATCCAGAGAGTTCCATGCAAATAGGCGTGCATTGCAGACTTGCATGAAGAGAGGGGTTGGTGTGGGGGGTTTATGTCCTCCTAGAACGAATCGATCGTCCCTGGCGCCAGATTCAGAAGTGTGTGTGTGAGAAAGAGAATGGCCCGACCTTGTTGCACAAATGGAAAAGGCCTCGACAAGTATTTGTTGCATTGCTTTTCCCTTAACGATGGTTGATTATATTTTCCATATTTTTTTTAAGTAAGCGCCAGATGATTGGTATGCGTGTCTGGTTTCGAGAATAGTCTGGCTCCATTTTGGCGAAGATATTATAAAGGTTTGTGGAGTATGTAGAGCGAGGAATGTCCTTTATTCAAATTAATGATGTTTGTCAGTCTTTTTGTTGTGTTATAAATATTGTGTGACCAATATCAAATACTTGTTGCATTGTATTAAAGAAAAGGATAAGATAAAAGAAAAGACGAATGTTATGACTAATAAGACAACAGGCATGGAAAATAGACAAACATGCCTTTTTATAATCACAAAGTAATCCCAAAGTTAAGCTGGGTGAGTGAGTGAGTGTTGGGGTTTTTGGCGCAAGAGCCATCTTTGGCTAAACTGCGCCAAACAATCGTAAAAATATCTAAACAATTTGATTCAAAAGGTAAAAGCTTGCTAAAAAGGTAAAATCTCTAGTTTTATATAAAAGTCATTTTCTAAAAATTCAAAAGAAATAAAGGTTGGTGGAGAATCCCCACCAAATTTAATAAAGTAATTTTTATCAATAATTTTCAATTCTTGTCATTTCGGAATTAAAACACCCTTGTAATATGTATTCCCCCTACTACAACAAAATCAGAATTAGATTCAAACTCATCTTCCTCCACGTCGTATGTAATCATGTCTTTGTCATCAGTTGTGTATTCTACCGGTGCTGATTTTCTTGGTTTATGTGGAGCCATCTTTATTTCTATTTTTGGTTTTGCAATGTTTTTAGGAGGACGCTTTTTTGTACGAGATTTTGAAGCCTGGGGTACAGAAGATGTAGTTGGTAAGCTATTGGATGTGCAGGTTTTAGGTTCAGATACAAGGGGATTTGTCACAGTGGACAAGACTGTAAACATATTTGCATGTAGAAGGGGGAAGTATGTTTGGTGGGAAGAAGGTAATGCAACAGAATGCAAAAGATTATTGGACGTGGAGGGAGCAATAGTAAACATAGGAATAGGTGGCTGACAGTATAATGATGAAATAGTGAGTGAAGATGCAGATGGTAAGAGTTGTACCTGAGTTAATGTAGAGGATTTGTTAACTGCAGAGACTGAGGAAGATATATTTGGCTTTGGAACGGATTTTATTGGTTGTAGCAATTTCAATGGTGGACAAACTATTTGGTATTTCATCTGTTTGTGAGGAATTGTTTACAGTTAATGGTATAGCAGCCTGAGAGTAGGTTTGAGATGGTGGTGGGGCTATTAATTTCCGGGCTTCTACATATGATATATTTTTATAAGATTTAATGGTTTGTATTTCTTTTTCGATCTTCCATTCAGGGCACAGTTTTCAGTCGGGCGTATGAGGCTGTGAACAATTAACGCATTTCTGCTCCAGACTGCAGCTGGGACTAGTACCGCTAAGTATTGAAGAATGGGCCGTGGGTAGCCTAGTAGTTAGAGCAAGGGTTGGCAGACTTTTCCAGGTTGTGAGCTACTTCTAATTCTTTCACGGAGTTGCGGTCTAGCAATGTGTCAGTGGCGCACATAAGGAGGGGAGGGGTCCACGAGTCTGGACCCTCCCTCATAACCCTTCATTTTTTCCGATTCATTATAGTCCCTTGAATATAGTATGTAAAATGTAATTAATTATTTGATATTAGTAATTTTTTTATTTATTAATGTTAATTATTTATTCAGTAATTATTTGTTTTTTGCTGTTTTTTGTTCCCTTCAATCAACACAAAATACATTAAAAAAATAAAGCATTTTTATCTAAAGTTAATTTTTGCTGTTATAGTCAGTAGAAGGCTTAGTCTGCATACTGTAAGCCAATCTCGAATGTTTTGTACTTAATTCTTAACTGGTAAAATTTTTACGCGGTCACCCCACCATGTCCTGACGGTCCACCGGTCGATCGCGATCGACTTAATGCCCACCCCGGGGTTTGAGCATCCGACGCCAGACCGAAAGGCCAGGGTTCGATGCCCAATGTCACCAAATACCCTCCGAGTGCACACGGAGCACGTGCTCGTTAAATCAGTGGGTACGAAAGTCTTGTGGGTGGTCGTAGCAGCAACCACGGGTGCAGGGGGCTGGAGAATATTTCCCTCCTCTCCAGTTCCAGGCCTAAATTGTGGAGGTGGAGATAGGTGGTGTCGCCATCTATCGTATATGAGCCGAGCCAAATCGTAATGTCACCTGCACGGTGCTCAAAGCTAACAACAGGCGTACACATAGCCCCTTGCCACGATGAATTTCGTGGGCCTTGATCTGACACCATCAGACAGGTGGCATTAGAAACAACAACAAGTATTGAAGATAAACTATCAGTTTACCAATCTGAGACAGAAACAAAATATCGGCATCGAAAATTTTAAGTACCATATAAAAAGTACAATACTTAATTTGTGTATCTGATTCGCTACCAGACTGAAAAACTTACAGGGTGTGTAGGAGGTACAAAGTCGACTCGGAATCGCATGGGAATGTAGGGTCACTAATGTTGTAGTTGCGAGGTATGGTTCAAAGAAGCAAAGAAAAAGAACAGAAACACATTTCAGGGACAGAAAACATTTAATTGAAAGATTGTACTACAACAGGTGCTTGAAATTTTGACCAGAAATCGTACAGCAGACCTGACAGCGGTGCTGCATGGAATTATTTATGTTCTGGAAGATTCCTGGTATGTCACATATCCTCTCGGCAGCTTCAGATATTCGAGCGATGAGGTCTTTAACTGAAGGAACGGGTGTCTTGTGCACCATACTCTTTATGAGACTCCCAGAAGAGAAGTTGTTCATGCACCTTTTAACACCTGTTGCAGAACAACCTTTCAATAAAATGTTTTCCGTTCCATTAATGTGTTGCTACTTCAGTTCTTTTTCTCTGCTTTTTTTGCACCATAGCTCGCAACTGTATCATTTGTGACCCTGCATTCCAACGAGATTCTGTGTCGTCTAGGTACTCCCTATACTCTCTGTAAGTTTGTCGGTCTAGTAGCAAATCGCCGTGTGTAATGCACTTATTTCGAGCATCAAAAGTAAATAACATTCGTATTAGCTCAGCGTTTCGTAAAATGTGGGGTGCGCCCTTCTAAGAGGGTGTGACAGCTCTACGAGGAGGGGGGGGGGAGGGCAAACATATTGAAAATCCGAAACAAAAGATGATTAAAAAATTATTAATTTACTGAAAGTAAACAAAAAATATACATTCTCATAATAAAAAATAAAATACACATTTACACTGATGTAATACACTTATAAATGTATCATTACTACACACAATGTTTTTTATGTTAAATATAACAATACTAAGTTAAGAACAAGTTAAATAATTACCAGTGACCCCATAGGGTTGTTATAAATAAAATTATATACAAAAAAGAACACTTATCTTGATAATTAGTACGGTTTATAAATAAACCCTTAACTGCCGACTAAAAGTCACGTGATTCGCTCCCCAACGCCAACCGTTTTTCACGTAAACGCGCGTATGTAATGTACTGGAGAGGGGGGGGGGAGGAATAAATAAGCAAATAATCTGAAAAAAGTAAATCCTTCTCAAGCATTGTTAAGGTTCTTATATGGCATTCGAAAGCCTTCGGAATATTATTATGGATAGCAGTGTACTTCGGAAAGACGTATATATACGTCCGGGGCAATTAATACTTTGGCTGAGCGAGATGTTTATACAAGCCGGTGGCTCTTAAGAGGTTAAAGTCGTATTGTAGCCTTAGCGTTAATGTATGGTATTTTTAAATTCAATACATTGTTATTGTATGGGAAGGAAAATTGCTGTTCTTTTTGTAAAATGAGTTCTGTACACCTTTCTGGGCAGCACAAATTTATTAATAAACTAACGAATAAAATGGTAGCAAAAAGGGCACACAGCATAAAAATAAGATTATCGCACACAGCGTCCGGTGTGGTCCCTGTAGAAGGGATGCGTGGGATGAAGCGGGAAAACGCGTAAGCGGATCACACAGTTATCCTTCCGCCAGAAAAAATAGTTCGCTCGCTTCAACCTAACAAAAATGATTAAATACAGGATCACTCTTTAAAATCATTTCTAGTTCGACCCCGATGAGGGAAGGGTCTGTCGAAGCTCTCTCGTTGGTTAGGTTTCAAAAGAGTGTTGTCAACTCAGGTTTCGACCTCATCACTCGACTGAGGCTCAAAAGTACAGCACAAAGTGAAATATATATATGCAATATTATATTCGTATGGATTAAAATTTTTTAATTACACTTTTATGCACAAATAGAAATTCTTTTTTCTTTTTCCTCTTTTCTAACTAAATGATGTTGTTTTAAAAATTGTTACAATTACCTAAATCTGAAATTAATTTTTTTTAATGCTTTATATAAGATGGATTATCAAGAATAGTCGAAATCAGAGGAAAAACAAAAAGATCGCTAAATCATCATCAATAGAACAATTATTCAAAAATACTATAATGGTATCTTTGATCTTTAATGTAAATATTCCATTAGATATAATGGTAAGTATTGAAAAAATAGATTCTGAGAATGAAGTAGAAGCTGCCAACAATGGAAGATATTCAATGAAAACTATTGTTTTGAAGAATTTTTTTCCATTTAACCATTTATCTTAATGTGTTTAGCTTTGGTAGTATTTTATTGAATTATATCTTCAATAAAAGCCCAAACCCATTAATCTATCAAAAATACTTTACCGTATTTTACTTGGCGAGGAATCGAAAATTAATCACCAAAAATAATTTCGAAATAAAAGGATATCTCTCTCTTTCTATTTCGAACAATACCTCTGACAATTCGAATTGTTTACGTTCAAACCAGCACAATCCAACTCACAAATTTAGAAGAAATAGAACAATGAATCGATAGTTCCAAAACAAGTATTTCTTATTTGGTATTGGCGCAAAAATATCGATATTTTGCTTGCATCGATATTGATTGTTTTCAAACCCAAAATAAACAACAAAAGCGTTTTGTTTTTTTCTGTTTGTTAACCAAATAATCAATACCAAAATAGAATGCATCGAACGACGTCAACGTTTTATTCCTTTTAGTGTAATAGAAGTAATATTATTAACTAGGGTTTGCAACCCCGGGATCCCGGTGGTTTTTTCAAATCTCGGGATTTAATTTTTGTCTGAATTATATTTTGAAATTTTTTTTCAAAGTATTGTGAATCTGGTGTTACATTTAATGTATGTTATGAACTTTTCTACTGTATTCGTTTAATGTCAGTTTTCTTACGTGTTGAACCTTGAAGGGTTCGAGGCGGGTGTGTATGTTAAACCTTGAAATTGGATATTTATTTTCTCTTATTTTCTTCTGTAACTTTCTCCCCATCACGTGTGGGGTCAGAAAACGGACATTTCTCCCATCCTCAGAATGTCCGGTATCAGCTCAGTTCGATAGAGGCAATTAGAATTTTTGGAAGAGATATCTAGTAGGATTTTCAGCCCCGTTAACCCATGTTATTTTTAATTCCGAAATCTCGGGATTTAATTTTTGTCTAAATTATATTTAAAAAAAATTTTGTCATAAAAATTTTCTAAGAATTTAATTCTTCAAAAAATTATATTTTTTTAAGAAAAAAAAGTACGTAGCATTTTTTTGTGCAGTAAAAAGTGTGCTATACGTAAAAAACAAACATGCATAGCTCTTATTTCTCGTATGGGAGAATATAGCACAGATCTAAGTGGCTCACTGTAATGTTTACACAATAATATAAACGACATTTCAAGAATAGATTTGTCACAGTTCCTTCTTCAATTAAATGTCGTTAATTAATAGCGGACCTGCTTGCAAGACTTAAGCCACATAAAATCCCATTGCGTTGCTAATAGCTCATGGAGCTTCAATTCCAAATGAAGTTACACTTGAAATTGATTCACATTTTGATTCAATAACTAGATCAATTTATATACAAAAACCATTAAGTGTAGCAGAAGAACTAAATAAAGTTATCAAAGAGGTATATGTACCAATGCAGTCTATTAGATTTGAGTCACTGTCATCAAAAACTCAGCAAGAAATGTCTCTTTTTTTGAAAAGGGAGGGAGACGTGGTGACTACCTGAAAAGAACATACTCCTATTGAAGGACGATAATACCTACTTGTAAAGAATCCGAACGGGCATTTTCTTCGGCAGGACAATGTGTAACAAAAATAAGCCGTTTCAACGATGAAACGCTGGAGGAGCTGTGTTTTTATAAGCTTACTTAAAAAAACACAAGAAATGAAGAAATGCTTTTTTTTTAAAAAAAAATTCATTTTTTACTATTTATATTTGTTTGTTTTTTTATCATGAATTAATTTTTTTTATTTGTTTCATTAAAATAACCTTAAATCAATTTTTAATTATATTTTCAATTTTATTATGCAATTTCAACTATGCTAATATGTAAGTATTTTTAATAAATAGATCAGTCCTAATCCCGGAATTTGGATAATGTAATCCCGAAATCCCGGGATCGAAAGTATGACACGGGATTGCAAACCCTATTATAAACCCTTTGAAAAACTAGTTTTATAACGCACAGTGATATCAAACGGTTTTTAAATATTTTTACCATCATTAGAATATAATAAACATTAGAATCAGAAAATTTTAAAAAAGTAGAACTGAAAAATAAGTATTATATTGAAAAAAATTATTTACAACTTAAAAAAGTTATTCACAAAACTTATACTCACGTATGAATAAAAAATACATGTTTTCATTGAATTATCTTGGTTTTTTTTACTAAGAAAGCAACAAATTTACCGTAAAATCCGGTGTATAATGCACACCTATACTTTCAAGCTGAATTTTTAAATTTTGATATATAATCACCGTATAACGCGCACCCTTTTTTTGTACGAGGAAACCTGAAATGTACATACGTAGTGCTCTTATGTTTTGAAGTCATTTATTGAGGTATTATCCCAGGGTTTGGACCCCTCAGGGGGCTCACCTTCTTTAGGTGAGTACGGGTGTCACAATCCCGAGGTGCCCTAGTGATCTTTTCCTTTTCCCATGGGGTTTACTGTCTTTGGTAAACATGGGCTTCACGAACCCGGGGTACCCTAGTGATCCTTCTCTATTTTCGACCCTCTTTCTTGTCATTCAATTCATTCTTTCTTTCTCTTCTCGTCTAGACCACAGATATTAAAACAAATGTTTGGCGCAGTATAGCCGAAATCGGCTCTTGCACCAATAAACCCCAAAATCACTCACTCACTCACTCACCCAGGGTTTGGAAAAAAAAGTATACTTCTAGAATTGCAACTCTTAAGTTCATAAAGTAAGTCATTTCTTTAAAATAAAGTATTTCAATGTATGTAGGTCTAATTTTTTATGCTCATCCCTTTTTTTAATTTTTAAATCAATCATTTTTATACCAGGTGCAGAACGCGCACTCGTGAATTTCGATCGAATTTTTGCTGTTAAAAGTGTGCGTTATACGCCGGATTTTATGGTACTTCAAAAAGTATAGAAAAGGTATTTTTAACGCCAATAAAAATATAAAATTTTAGTATCAACAACAACGCAAAGCTTATTAACCAAGCCTAGAGATGCACCCGAATTCTAAATATGGATTATAATAGCGAGGCGACGAGATACGAGAAGACTATAACTAAGCAGATCACTTACGTTTAAGCAATACCTTCAAATTCTTAGCGATCTAATCTAATTTGAATTCTATTTGACAAATCGTCAACTTTAATATTACAATATTCAGCTACTAAGTATCCACGCCTCACTTCACTTTTCATCAATTTCTGCTAGCCGTAGCAGTCTAGCTTTCTCTCTCTCTCTCCTCTCTCTCTTCTCTCTCTATTCACTCTCTCTATTCTCTCTCTCTATTCTCTCTCTCCCTTTCTAATCTCAAACTCGAAAGTTTAATCTTTATATCCAAGACTTATTTGCATGGGCACGTCTTCTTCACAGGAAGGTTTTCAATAAATTAAATTTTAAAGACCATTTTTCTCCCAAGAGTATTTGTTAGTAGAAAAACACCAAATAGACCCGTGACGAAAGTATGAAGTGGATGTATTTAGTGATCATTAAAGAAACTTGATATTTGTTGGAGGAAAATTTTTATTCTACACTCTTCGTCTTCATTTTTTTCCTTCTAACTTACGAACATATTAATCTATCATTTGCAGCAAATTTGTGTCTTCTAAAAAACTTCACCTTTTTGCTAGAACTTTAAATTTTCTCAAATAGAATACTGTACGCTGAATTACAAGAAAATCTTTTCGGCGTCTTTTAAACACGCGAATCTCAAAATTCAATCACGAACGAAACTTAAGGATTTTTTTTCTCCCAGAAAAAGGAAGTTAAATACTTTCTTTAAATAAATGAAATTCTTGTTCGAAGAATCAGGGGAAAATATTAACAAATAACTTCACTTACTTTCAGGAAATGAATTATTGAGATTTCTGATATTCAAAACAGATGAAAAGTGCTTAATCTGATCAAAAATTAGATCTAAATTTCTTGATTTTATTTTATCTTCTTGATGTTTTTAACTTGCAATTTGTGTACCTGTTTTTTGTTTTTAAATGGGCTAAATTCATGTGATGTCATAGTTGCATGATAAATACAATCACGAGTTTTTTTCCAGCCAATCAGTTCATGTTCTTCACAGTTGCCAACTTTTGATTTTAACAGGAAGTTTATTTTAAAATGTATATATTTGTCAACGATAATAATGCACATCGGTAAACAAATTGCACTAGATTCAAAAGTATACTTGGATTATAAGAATTTCCTTTTTAGTTTTGATAAACTTCTTCAAGAACCTTAACACTTGGAACATCTTTATTAAATTTGAAATGTTATCTAAATTTCAAAAGTGGAACAACGAGTATAAGACTAACGGCAGCTTTGAATTTAAAAAATAGAGTACTTATTTATCATGTGACCGTCATGAATTTAATCCATTGCATTATGTAAAACTCCCTGCTGGGTAGTGTAGTTTTTCTCTGGCCTTGTACGCCTAAGGTTGCGGGTTCAAACCCCGTTGAACTTTCATGATGCAGAAAATCGTCAGCGTCCATGTAGCATGATTATACTGCATGTAAAAGATTTCTTGAGTGCCTTTTTGGCAGAGTACGTCACGCCACTGCTGCGACTGGTATTCCGCCTGTATGATGCCTCACAAAGAGATATACCAGCTCCCGGAGAATGTACTAGGTCTGCAATGGTAAAACACTTATCCGCAGCCCTATTAGAAGTAAAAAAAATGCAAAAACTAAGTAAATAAATAAAACTAGATTTTGAAAAAATTTTAAAATTATTTTTTGATAAAAAGGAACCTTATTATTCGTAAATGCAACAATTATTGTAATTAGAAAAGAAATAGCACTTTACAAAATTATATGCATTTTAAATAATTTTTTTAAAGAATTAACTGCAAAGGACATAAAAAGAAATAATCATTAAAAGTATTGCGTTGTTTGTGTATCACTGAACCAAATAAGATTTATTTTCATTAATTAGGTTTGGAAATTACATTTTGTTCCAAATGATTTATGACGAAATTAATTTAATGGAATACTTAATTGTAATTAATTTGCAGCTCTTTTTATTATTATTTTATGATATCTTTAAATACATATATTTCAATTAACATTTATCGTTATGTAAACGTTTACAATTCAGTAAATATTAAGAAACATTAAAACCGGACATTATATATGTACTAAATAAATATTTTCAATGATATTTCTATACAACTGAAGTACTTAACTGACGAGCTATTTTTAGGGCAATGTAAATTAACCATTTGGAGTATATTTATTTGAGATATAATTTGTGCATGCAATATTGCTTTTAAGTGGAACTTAGTGAGCGAAACATATATATTTTAATTACATTTGATTCAATATTTATGAACGTTTGTAATAAATAAATTAAATTTACATTTGCTGCTATGGGAAAGTTTTAATTACAGTCGTTGCGATTGAATACACTTTTGAAGTGTTGAGTGGCAAAGTAAAATGGCAGGATTACATAAAATAAACTTTATTTCCAACACAGCTAATAACTAAGTTCGAATATATATATATTCACTTCACCGGAGTGGAATTCTGGGAAGTTAGAAGAAATACCAAAAGACATTTCTTCCGACCAATGAAATTCAACAGGAGATTCTAACAGCCAATAAGACGTAAGATCAAGAATCGATACTGTGAGTAAGGATCATTCGAAACTAAGAATAAGGATAATCCGATATTATGAAAGTACATCCCACACTTATTTAAGCTAAAAAATGCAGATGAAATATAAAAACTAATGTAAATGAAATACATAAATTTACTGTTAATATAATACATAAACTAAACGGAAACAGAGTAAATAATGAGAAGCCAAGGCCTAGACTCGGAAAATGACCTATTTACATTTATTATTCTAATAATATAGGAGTTAATTAGGACAGAGTTAAACGGCAGCCAATCAGTTTTAATTACATTTTCTTTTACGTTTGGAAACTAAGTACCTTTTTGAAAAACACTCGAATAGAAAGTATTTTTTCAAAACAAAATTTATTCTTACATGAAAGAGTATTTTGGAAACTATTTTTCGACATAGTTACCCCATTGTTCAGACATTTGTAGTACCGGAAAACCAACTTGTGTCTATACTATCTTTAAAGAAAACTTCCAAAAGTGAACTCGTCACTTGTCCATGGTTCAAAATTACTAGGTCTGTCGCCAAAAGCCCTCGTGTAGATTAACAGTGTGACGTTTATATTCACTAACTCACTCACTCGCCACCAGTGAACAGTTTTTGAAATTTATGGGGGAAACTCATTACACAAAACAATCTTATTGCGGACCGTCTGTTTTCGTGAATTTTCTCATTCACTTTTTCAACCAAACCATCATTAACAACAGAAAGTCGCCCATGAATATCAAGGAGCCCATCATTGAATTCGAACCCCCTCATGAAATTTTCGCAAAAAACCACAATATGTCGACGATGAATTACAACTGGCTTAACATTCCTTGAGTTCAAAAAACGGATTACGGAACCCACTTCACAGTCGGTGGAATCGGCAATAGTCTTAAACATTTTTAATACTCACTAACACGAGTAAAAACACCACAGTTCAGCTGTAATCGCTTCACTTGACTGATATTAAACCATTGACACGTGTGCGCAAGTATTGAACAATAAAACTACCACTGCCGTTGCGGAAGAACAAAATGGTACTTAGTTTCCGAACACGCCTCTTACTTTTCTTTTTTCTTCTATTCCCTATTTCTCAATAATGGTACTATTTTTTAACCACCAAAGGGACTATCGCCAGCGAATATGCATATAGACACACACAACTGGTCATTAAAATTGCTACACCAAGGGGTCATGGCACACGGGGTGTTTACACGACAGAAAGCTGTTCTGATGTGTAAGTGATAAGCCTTTCAACGCATTACTGTAAGACAATTGAACGTTGCACTGAAATTTCATTTTAACGTTTTTGCCAGGTGAAAAGTTGTTGGGATTCCTCGAGTAAGAAGGAAAAATAATTACCAGCGCGTTTCTGACTTTAATACAGGTTGAAATGTAACCTAACGGGATGGTGTATTGGATCGCAGTATTGCTGCTCGTGTTGGTCGCAATCACATGATTGTCTGCACAATATGGAATGGATGGGTTCAGAATGATCATACGAAAAGCCATGTTGGATCTCAATGGCCCACTTTCACTAGTATCCAAAAAGACAAATGTGTTGCCTGCATAGCCTTAATGGATAATACATCTATGTCAAGAGCCTTGACATGACAAGAAATGACACCGCTTGTAAGACAACAAGTGCCTGCGTAAACAATTCGGAATTTTTTGCAGCAGTAAGGGCGATCAGTAAGGCGACTAAGGTTACGACCACCTCTGATGCTTCATCACATACAGGAGCGTCTTCAATGGCGAGATCAGCGACAAGCCTGGACAGAGCAAAGGTATGACGTCGTTTTTTCAGACGAATCAAGGCTCTGTTTACAGTTTTGTGATGTCCGTGTTCGAATTTGGCAGCATCATGGAAAACGAAAATTGCCAGCTACATTCAGTACAGTCCTACTGTTCTATACCTTTGAATGAGGGTATGAGGTGCCATTGGATACAAGTCTTGGTCATGTCTTGTTTGCATTGAGGTCACTCTGAACAATGGCCTTTTCATTTCTGGTGTGTTAAGCCTCGTGGCTCTACCTTTTCTTCAAGCCCTGTGAAGCATTACGTTTCAGCAGAGTGATGCACAACCCCATGTTGCAGGCAATGAGCGAACCTTTCTTGATACAGAAAAGTTTCGGCTACTACCCTGGTCGGCACGTTTTGCAGACCTCTCTCCAACTGAAAACGTCTGGTCAATGGTTGCTGTGGGAGCTTCGTGGTCGTGATCTTCAATTGGCATGTATTATATTCCTGATTCTACTTTAGTGGGGTGTTAGGAGATAATAGAATAATGTCGCTGATGGAATAA
This sequence comes from Trichonephila clavata, assembly GCA_019973975.1. Taxonomy (NCBI): domain Eukaryota; kingdom Metazoa; phylum Arthropoda; class Arachnida; order Araneae; family Nephilidae; genus Trichonephila; species Trichonephila clavata. The sequence goes on from BMAO01005776.1 coordinate 45,248, forward strand.
TGAGAGCTGCTGCATGTCAAATAGAACTGAATCCTTAAAGTCTCCACATGATATAATGAAGAAACTGTGACGCATTGGATATGTAAACACACAGTCAGGCCAAATATATATATACAAATTTAATTTCATAAAAATCTAACACACCATCTGACTCTACAGACCACGTTTCTTCTCTCTCGTTTGCAGTCGGGACTCCTAGAAACCGGTCTCTCCGTATGTCCTTTTTGGGGGTTTTCTAGGAACTGAGTGGAAAATGGATTTCAGGGAAACGTTATCAATGGGTTTCATGTCTGAAGTAAATGGACTTGTAATAATGTTCGCTACAAACTAAGAGAATGAGACCATGAGTCATTCTTGTGATTCGATCATAGCATAAAAGTATAAATAACTTTCGCCAATTGCCTAGTTTTGTTATGTGATGTGAATGCCATGATTCAGTTTAAGGGCTCAGAACCATTGATGGTGAGCACCAGTGGCGTAACGTACACCCTCGCATTGCGGGGGGCCCCTGGTTCTAGGAGGCTTAAAGCTTGACTGCCACAAAGTACCTACTCTTTGTAAAATCCAACTTGGGGGGGGGCCAAACCTAACCTTTCAGGGGGGCCCAAATGTTCTCCGTTACGCTACTGGTGAGTACTGGTTCAAAATAACGAAAAATTCACCAATAAATTTCGTGTTGTTTACAAAATCTTAAAAAAAGTTGTCAAAAGCAAAGGAAAAGATCTATGTCAGTTTTTAAATGTACTCTACCCTTGGGGTGAATGTCATACACATTTCCAAGAATTCGATTTAACAGTTCAGTACCTTCGTCGGTGAGCGCTGGTACTCCACGGTATCCCAAACCTACGGGAAGCAATTTGCATATCCATTTAAAAAACAATTTTGGAGAAATGCAGCAACCGAAAATTGACCGGGCAAAAAAAAAAAACAGAACATAAAAGTGTTCTCAGTAGGGAAGCTTTACGATCCGGGGGAGGGGGAGGGTTAAGGAGTTGTTTGTCTCAGGAAAAATGAAACTAAAGTGAAGTGGCGTGATCCTCTTTTTCCCGCACCGTGGGTGAAGTCAGAAAAAAAGCAACAAAGTAAAGAATCCATATTTCGCACTCGGTGCTGCCGACACGTCGTATGTCTTCCGGTAACTGGAGAAGAGACAAAATAAAAGAACAGACGAGATTACGTACGTCAAAAAACGGTGGGAAAGAGAGAAATTGTGAATCTAGCTTCGATCTATCTAGGGGGATAAATAAAAAAAGGGAACGACTGGAAAGTGAATTGGGATAGACTTGTAGATCTTGTCAGGTGCAAGATAACTTATGGGTGTCTTTCTTTTCCATTCCGAATTTCTACATGAGTTATTATTATTATTTGAATTTTTTCTTTCAACTCCTACAGTTTTTGTGATAGGCATTAACTGATAAATAAATAAAAACAGAACATTATTAGATGAGAATTTGAACGGGAAAGCAGAATAGCTATTGCAGAGGAAATTTTAGATCATGGTTTAGCAGCAAGAAAGACGGCCAAACTAACATCCCCCTATCTTAACTTTTATGGAGGCCGTGGTAGCCACGTAACTGGCACATTCAATTTGAGGGTTCAAGTCCAAAAACCACTGAAGGCAGTGGCGTAATGGAAAACATTAGTCCTCCCCTACTGCAAAATCAGGTTTTAGGTTCCAAGCCTAAATACGTAATTGGAGTCAATCATGCTTTGAGCCCTTAGAATGCCTCTTTTAGCCCCCTCCATGGTCCCTTCCCGCAATAAGGGGATGCACATTACGCCTCTGACTGAAGGCTCACTTTGCAGAGAGGCTGATGTATGTTTAACTTGTAGAGGTTCAAATCTTTCCCATTGGGATGGTGAGAGAGTTCGGTGAGGAAGAGGAGTCAGTTTAGTTGTCGTCTTTGTCACTTGACCATGGTTCAAAATTATGAGGTTTATTTCCAATAGCCCTTGTGTTGCTTTATAGTATGACTAATTATACGCTCACTTTTAATATTCAATCCAAGCTAAAGTGAGGATTTGCTCCAGTAACGTCATCCCAGATATATGGTAAGTATCAAGTGGCATCAAGACTCGAACGTACTGTTCGACTGACACAACAACAATGAAGACGTGACGGCTACAACAGTTGTGGCATGGTTAGAAGCGATAGAATTCAAAAGCACAAACGAAGATTCTTTGTAAGTATATATTATGTATACATAAGCTGTTGTGAATTATATGGACCAGGTGATCTGAGTGGGTGGAGCGTAGCTGTCACTATGCTCAGACCCCACGTGGTCTATCGCGACAGAAACCAAATGAAAACGTATTCTGCCTCAGTGACATCTTTAACTTGGCTTCGGCATGTTAAAACCCCAGTTCATCGACCCCTTGGCGATGATTATTTACGCCAGAAAATTGTTGTAACCCTCCCTCCCCCTGTTTTTGTAAAAAAGTGTTTTGCTTACTAGATGTATGTACCCATTTGAAGCGAGTGGCTGGCGTTATAACCAGCTCCGAACCAATTTACAATTGAAAATTTATAGACGGCATAACGAAATGTGCTGATGTTTACTCGCATATTTTAAGTCTTAATCCTGTTCTTGGCTTCGGCGCGCCAGGTGCCGTTGTTAACTAGGATTTTTATCTCGAATATTAGAATTTATTCTCTCTATTTTCAGTTTAATAATTATTACGGTTTAATTTGTTAAGGATTGTTAAGTTTATCGTTGAAAGTTATTGTTACCAATAAATCCAGGAAAAAGACACTTCTAGGACTCCAGAATATTATTTTGAACCCCACACACACGCAACAGTATTTAATTCTAATTATTCTAACAAGAGGGCATATTTCAATTTAAAAAATTACATTTCTGCAAGACTTACACATTGATATATACTTTTGAAATCTTACAATTATTGTTGCTATAAATCTTGTGTAGTATTGGAAGCTTTATAAATTTTTCTTATTTAAAGTTGTTCTTTATTAAAATGCGACAAATTTCTTTGCAATCTTCATTTTGATCATGTTTCTTTGCTAATTGAATTAGATATCTGGGAGATTAAGGTACTTCTTCTCTTTAAACATTTTTTGTAATATCAAGCTACCTTATACACACAAATTTTTGTAAAACGAAAACTAAATTTTCTGATTTTTTTAAAAGAATTTCTATTATTAACTAACTTTTTTTCAATTCCTACTATTAGTTCACACACATATATCTTGTTAAAATTTTCAATCTTTCATAAAATGCTATTTATTCACCCATTCAAGTTCAAATACATTTTTTAAAATTGTTGTGGATGACACTTGATGTTAATATAGTTTTTTCAAATATTAATTCATTAATTAAGTTTAATTAACTAATTATAGCCTTAGAGAGTTACTTCGATTCATATTATTCCTCTATATTGCAGCACCATTGATTAAAACAGTTTTTGTTAAATTTGTGTGATGAAGATTTAAATTAACCTGAATAATCATATGCTAGTTAGACATCAGCGTTCCTTTTACATTGGTTTTAAGACAAATTCTTATCTATAAATTTCATCTCTTATTAAAAAAATGTAATTACAAATTTAATGTGGTTAAAATTTTTAAAGTTAATTTAAAAGGTGTTTTGTCACTTAATATTGTAATTCTCTCATATGTACATATTTATGTAAATTGTAATTATTTATTATAAAATAGCTAAAATAAAAATTTTCTTTGTTGACCTAAGTAGGAAATGACTTAAAAACTTTTTTATATATAATGATTATTCATTATATCAAAAACAACTCAAAGGATAAAAGTAGTTGAATAAAATATAGTGCACACAAAACATCATTAATTATAGCCCCTGGGACCGATGAGATAAAGAACCATCATCACATTTGGCTAGAAATTCAGTAAATTATCCTCCAGTTTTTAATATACTAAACATTAAAAAAAGAAGCCCTTAAAATTTATTGTAGAAAAAATTTGTACCAAATCATTTGGATCCAATTATAGTTCTATCTTTAGGGAAAAGGCCAGGAGCGATAGAATGTGATGGAAAGGTTGTTATTTTTTGAAGCTAAATTTTTAACGCTATCCTTGGCGGTTTTCCAAAGATTAAAGCAGTTGTTTTATTTTTGAGCTTCTCATAGTAAAAACGAAAACAAGGGAAATTGAATTTGACTTAACTGTTGCTGTTTAAAAGAGTAATTTCTTTAGTGAATTTATGTGAATTGCTGAGTTTATATAGCTTGACTGTCATATTATTACTGATTAATCTTTATGTTTACTGTCATATATGACTGATTAATGTATAATGTTTTATACTTTGGTACTATCTTTTTTTTTCTTGTTTACTACAAATCTGTACGAACTGAAGTAATGAAAACTTTTATTCTTTGCAGTTTTATTCTGATGATTGTAGTAGAGCATCTTTATGCCATTACGTTAAGTTGAGTCAGCCGAAGTTTAGTTGACATTTTATTTTTTAGTAACTTGCAATATAACTCTGTGACGGATCTATACTCGGTTCTACTAATCCCTTCATATCTCTTTAAGGAAAATATTTATTTTAACCAACTTTCATCCAGTAAGGAAACGTGATTATGTAAATGAGGTATATTATATATATTCTGTTTTCGTCAGTTGACACGTTGGGGTTGACGCGTTGGCACGCTGAAGTTGATACGTTGGAGTGTGCAAGTACGAGTTAACATAAAGTCTGCGAGTTAGTTGTTAGTTGAAGATTGAAAAGGAGTGGAATTAGTTAAAGATTATACAGAGCGTGGAGCCAACGACATTGAACAAGCCGAAGAGAGCACCTGCAAGTTTTCAGCGTAGGATCCGATGCATAAAAAGTTCAGGTACTGTGCGTTTGATTAAGTAGAAGTTAGTTTATTAGTGTGTGACGTAGTTATATTTGAGCGTATTTAAGTTGTCTTAGATTCAGTTGAGGGTCTGTAGTAGTATCCCCAGGTTATAGAAACTCACCTCCGCACTATACTATATTTCATCTACCTTAATTAGAATTGTATTGTGTCTGATTGATAATTAGAATTAATAAATTGATTAGATGGAAAACATGTCTGTGGATTATTCTGTTTCTCCCACACATTTAGCTGGGTTTACAGGCAGAGAAGAGGGTTCAGAATCGAGCAGGAACCGACCTTTATCTTAACTCTAATTTAGTCTTAAATTCCAATTATGGCTTTCAGCTTCAAGAAATGCCGATTTATTAAGTCTTATTTTTTTAATTCTGAAAACATCTTTTGATCCTTTTTGAAATAAAAAAATTACTCGTTACTCATTTCTCTTCGTTAGTATTAGCTATTCTCATTTTGCTTCCCAAATAAAAAGGGTTGAACCCTGTGTTATGATTGATTCATTTGTTTCCAATTCCTAGAAAAAGAATATCTTTAGCATACACGTGCGTTATTCAAAGACTGACTGGAGCAAGTTTTTCTCCCTAAAACCACCTCCGCAATTTCTAAAAATAAGTACTACTTCCCTTGATATCTTCACATGATTATAACAACTCTATCATACTCTCCATTGGTGTTATCTTCATCGGCACCCTATCCATCTGCAGTGGGTCCTTTCTCATGTAGGCCTGCCCGGGAACAAAGTAGAGGATGACCTTGCGAAGGCGGTTGCCACCGACCTTGTGGATCCAGAAAACCGCATTGTCCTTAGGTCGCCCGAGATCTACCCCAGGGCTAAGAAATTAATATGTAGAACCTGGGTTGTTCCTCCTGTACACCCATGGTACTTTCAAAGACCATATGTGCCATATTATTCAAGGGTTCCAGATCTTATCCAACAGCATTCTCGCGATTTTCGACTGGCCACCTGAGGTGCATGAATTTTGAAGGTGGCAAAAGAAGCTTCCCAATTTGCACCAAATGTGACATCAGCCCTTTTTCTCCTCAGCACAGTCTGCAATGTCTGGGGTTTTCCTGTGAGGAGGCTGTTGCTTCCCCCTGCTGTTCTTAGACCTTGTGTAGATTTATGGGCTCATAGATCTGGACTAGTTTCACTAGACCAGATGGAGATTAGTCCCAGCAACCACTATTCTCTCCATTGTAATTCCCCAGCTGACAGAATGTGGTGATTCTTCTGTCTCTTTTTTCGAATTATACTTTTTAAGTATGGACACAAAACGGCCATTCTTCCATGTTTAAATAATATCCACATCTCCTATAAATTCATTTCTACTTTGCCATTGCCTTGTCACCATTATTCCAAGAGAGTATTACCCAATATGTGTATGATTCAAAAACAGATACATGCAATTAAAGAATATTTTGTTAATTATTATGCATATTTCTAACGCTGAGGAGATATTTTTCTGCCGCATAAATTATTTTTTATTAAAACAATTCAGTTTGGTGCATCTCCAGTTTTTTCCCCAGTTGGAGCATTTTGTCAAATCAACCATTTTGCAGACACGAGTACAGCAATACATGGCGATGATCTATCTTTTAATAAAAAGAATTAGGCCTATTACCACGGTACTGAAAGAGCAAACTACTTGGTGTTAAAGATTAAAACGTTTTAAAAAATTCCCAAGAGGGTGCTTCCACACCTCTAGAAACGTTCGAATTAAACCCCAGCAGATGAATATCTAGTTACAGAACGAGTCTTAAGTACATCTTCCCGAGCAGTAATGGCTAAAGGACTTCTCGGCTTACAAAAAGAACAAAAGTTCTCAGTCCCTAACGGACTCTTTACATCCCATTAAGAAACAAAAGGGTACGATGGAGATAAAAAAAAAGTAAAAAGATAAATAAAGTATTTGTAGAATGTCGTTTCGAAACAGGAGAAGCTGCAGCAGCAAAAGCAGTCGACATCTTTTGGAAGTAACATTATCCTTGGTCGAAAGCATTCTTCGAGAAATAATTCGATTCTTTGGCAGAATGTCTCATCTTTTTTTCTTACCCCCTTTTCTTTCTATTCCTGTTATCTTCGTTTTTGTCTTGATCGACCAGGAAGAAGGGTCGACGGACAAAAGGAAAGGATGGTTATTCTGAAAAGAATCAGAATCTGAGAATTTTTTTCTTATGCTTTGATAGAAATGAAATAAACATGGCGACGGTCTCATTAGCGGTCAACTAGAAGAATATTCTCTTCTTTTGGGAGGTTGTTATCGTTCAGCAAACTCGTTTCAATTGATTTCGATTGATAATAGCTTACAAGAGCGAGATCAGTGCTGAATGGCTATTGTCCAGAAATATCTTGACCATGTATTCCTTACCCGCTAAAAATACGTTTGTTTTTTTATAAATTACAAGCTGGTATACCCGTTTTTCGCACGGGTGAGTTGAAAAATTAAGCAATACAGATTGTGTGAATGATAAAGAAGTTTTTAATAAGTTAATTTTACGTGAATTTCAAATTAAACAAACGAAAAAAGCTTTTTGCAAATCTCAGCTGAACAAAAAAAAAAACCATATTTGTTAAATTTAAAGTTTGAAGGTCTAATAGTTGATAAAAAGAATTTTTTTTATTTATAACACTCCGTAACTCTCTTGTGGGTCGATTTTTGAAAAAAATACCTTCCCCTAAGCTAATCTCTGCTCAGCAAAAGTAACACATTGTTACAAATTTTGTGTAATGAACGCTTAAAATAGTGTAAATTATTTATATCTGGATGTGTAATATTCAGAAAGGGGAAGTCCACCTGCGAACAAATCTTTAATCTGCGACAAATAATGGAAAAAGCAAGAGAGTTCAATATCGATCTTCACTACTTATTTATTGATTTTAAATCCGCATATGACAGTATTGATCGGATTTCTTGCTTAAAGCTCTTCAAGATCTAGGGATGCCAAATAAATACTTACAGCTTATAAAATCAACTTTGACTCGCACCCTTTCCTGTATAAAGCTGTAAGGCAATATCACGGATTACTTTGAAATTGAACATGGAGTAAGACAGGGCGATGCACTCGCCTGTCTTTTGTTTAACTTAGCTCTTGAGTGGGTCATTCGTGACTCTGGTATCAACACGAGGGCCACTATCTTTACCAAATCTGTACAAATTCTAGCCTATGCTGACGATATAGTCATAATCGCAAGAACAAAAAGTGCCTTAATGGAAGCATTCAGCGCTCTCAAAGCATCTGCTGAAAAAATGCATCTTAATATTAATGCAGATAAAACTAAATACATGGCTGTGACAAAAGCAGTGAGCCCTGTGGCCCTTCAAGTTGGAAATCTTAAAGTCGAACTGGTTGACAGTTTTACATATCTGGGTTCCAATGTTAACTCTTGTAATGACATAGGCTTTGAACTAAAAAGAAGAATTCTTGCTGCTAATCGCTGCCTTTATGGCCTTGGAACTTTTTTAAAATCGAAATTGATAAAAAAATCTACAAAAATTATATTATAAGACCTGTTCTCACCTATGGATGTGAAACCTGGACTCTAACAAAGATTCAGACAAATCAACTTGTTATTTTTGAAAGGAAAGTCCTGAGGAAGATCTTTGGGGCTGTGAATGATAACGGAATTTGGAGACACAGGTACAACTTTGAACTCAACAGACTCTTTAAGGGGAAGCTGACATCGTCAACTACATCAAAATATACCGCTTGAGATTCGCGGGACATGTCTGTCGAATGGATCCCTCATCTATGACATCAAGAATCTTTAATTATAAACCCATCTCGAACAGACCCAGAGGGAGACCCAAGCTGAGATGGACTGATTGTGTGGAAGAAGATTTTAAAGTTCTGAAAGTGACCAATTGGAGAACTGTCGCCTCCCGGAGGACAAGATGGAGGGATGTTCTGAGGAAAGCCTTGGTCCATCCCGGGCTGTCGTGCTAAAGAAGAAGAAGGATGTGTAATACGTTAATATCGTTTTCTGTTGTATTTATTTTATGTTAAAATTATAATATTCGCAAACGACGCCGTTCCTTACATTATAATGGCCATTCAATGGAAACAGCGAAATGTTGGCGATAAAGCCAAGTCGGCGACCGTGTTGGAAACTTGGCGATTGATTGAATGCTTCAGAAGTTGCTTTGATGTAGCGCAACCTGGTGGGTAGCTGCGACAAAGAGGATAGCACAAAACCCTTCTCCACGAAAAAATACATATACATGCCAATTTTCCTAGTGATCGGTTAAAACGATGTTGGAGTGAAGCGATTTTATATATACTAACATCAATTCATATACAGATAGATAGATATGTCCTTATCTTAGAGAATTTGGATGAATATCGGTTAATGCATCATTTGATGATTATATATACAGGGTGTTCCAAAACGACCACATAAACTCTGCACAGCTAGATTCCTTGTTGGGAGTACATAAAACTGCCCAAAGAAGCATTCCTGTACGATCCATAGTTTACGAGAAAAATACGAAAAACAAAGTATGACGTCACTTCCGGTGCAAGAAAAAAACACTTTATTGGACATATCAACAACAGTATATGCATATTTTTCCAGACGGTAATGTTTAAAACGTTCGTCGCGCATATCGCGTCATGCATGCGCGCACCATGAAATAGCGTTAAGCCGCCGTTGAACTGGCATTTAAAAGGTTGCATCTTGCAGCCACCGGTAGTCTTCGTATGGTGGCCATGTATTCCGTTCGTGACTACTGCGACATGTACTTGCAACATGCCTTGCGACTACTGCGACATGCCATCTCAAGGAACTGGTGTATCGAGACGTAGTGACAACACAAATGGACTTAGTTGCTCGTCTGCATGCTGCTTGTACTTCCGTGGACCCCACGATGCTGCGACGTGTGATGACAGCCATTCCACAGCGTGCTCAAGCATGCCTCGACATGCACGGTGGACATTTTGAACATTTGCCTTAAATTGTGCATATACTGCTGTTGATATGTTCGATAAAGTGTTTTTTTCTTGCACCGGAAGTGACGTCATGCTTTGGTTTTCGTATTTTTCTCGTAAACTATGGATCATACAGGAACGCTTCTTTGGGCAGTTTTTATGTACTCCCAACGAGGAATTTAGCTGTGCAGAGTTTATGCGGTCGTTTTGGGACACCCTGTATATTCGATATTATTTATGTGTCCATTATGAACAATTGAAACTGAAGCTAAAATAAATATAGCTTAATGTAGAGTTTTCCTCTCCGACAGCTGAAAAATTGGCTTTCTTATACAGATAGCATGACACAGTTCACATCCGCATGTGCACCCCTAAATATTGCGGGGTCTTTTCATCTGACGTTACCCCGTCAACCTATGACCTTGAGAAACCCAACAGCTGGATTCCACACGTGCAAGCCAGAAACCACCCCATCGCAACAGAGTGGAAGGACAGTCCGTTTGAAAACTCCAAGAAGATAGGTTGTGTTCATATTCTTCCTCACAAATATCATATTCTGTATTATTGAAAAAATCATAATAGGAATATCTTATATTTCAAATGTAAATATATCGTACTTAATATTTGTTACGCAAATAAATCACTTGTTTAACTTTTTAATTCTCACGTACCATTAATTTTCCCAAACATCACTCTTAAATTCATATTGTTGGTATAAGAACTGACTAGTCTAAATCAATCCTCATGCAGAAAAGATATGATCTCAAATACTCGAAACATTTTGAATAATTTTTCAATTAATCAAAGAAAATGAAAAATTAAGGATGTATTATCCAGAGTAGGATAGGATATCTGATTTTTTTTAGTCATTTAGTTAAGATTTCTGAATGTTCCTAGCGAAGAAATCATTTAATTTTCATACAAATTTTTTTTACGTCTTTAAAATAGTGTTGATTTTAAACTGCTGTTGAAATTCTGAAATTTAAGATTTTCTCTGTTTCGATATTATTCACATATAAGGTTTTCTTAAACATTCCTTGTAGTATAAGGAATGTTCAAATGAAAGTGATTCGAGATGTGTATCCATGAGACGTGTAGGGACAGAAACGAGACAGATACTTACATATAAACAACAATATTTAATGAGAGAAATGCATACGGAGTTTATTAAAAGAAATCAACCATGGCGTAAAGGCAGGCGTCCCATTGTTTAGAAACGTTAATAATTCCGTCCTCGAAGAACAATATCGGTTGATCCTGGAACCAGTTTAGAACTACAACCTGTGCATCATTGTCGGAGTGAAATCGTTTACTAATCAAGCTTTTTTTCAGCCTTCCAAAGATGTGATAGTCGCGAGGCTACACATCTAGACTGTACGCTAGATGTTCCCTTTTTTCGGGCTAGTGTGCCTCTTCACACACCTTGGCGACATGCGGCCTTGCATTGTCGAGAGAATGATGACACCTGACGACAGCATACCTGGACGCTTGTTTCTGATAGCCTTTTGCAGTTTATCAAGTGTTTGTGTGTACCTTTGGGCATTGATGAAGACGTCCGCCTCCTTAAACTGCAGTAATAAGGGTCCCTGCATGTCGAAAAGTGCCGTCAACATTAACTTTCCGACTGACTGCTGACCTTTAAATTTTTGGACTTAGGTGAGTCAAAAAATGTCAGTGGAATCGCATCATGTTGAGGTGAATTTTTGCTATAATGAAAGTACTACTTCACGTTAACTGGGACTGCATCCTGTTAAATTTACTTGTTTTATGATAAATGGAACAACATCGCGAAGTCTAATTGCTTTTTGATAGATGGGACTATACGAACTGTTTCACGTTAAAGGAATTTGTATCCTGTTAACTGAAATTGATTCATGTTAAATCGAATTGCTTTATATCTAATACAGGTATTTCACGTTCAGTTGAAACTACATCACGTTATGTGGAATTGCTTAACATTAAATGGAATTACATCGCATTAACTGGAACTGTATTCCTTTGAGTTGAATTTCTTTATGATAAAAGGAACTTTTACGATATGTGGAACTGTCTCACATTATATGGAACTGCATCATATTAATTGGAAGTGCTTAACACGACATAGAAGTGGTTCTAGTTAAATGGAACGGGATATCAAAGTCTTCTAGAGCAATGTGGCGGGGAAGTACGGAGAATAAGCACCGATTCAGATGGCGTGTCAACGTAATCATTAGACTATGGTTTAAAACTAAGAGGTCCGTTGACAGTAGCCCAATATAATTCACTCTCGGGTGAACCAAACCCAAGTGTACGTAACATTTCTCAAATCCACGCCCTTCTAAACGTTGTTACTACAGTCGACTCTCGATAGTTCAAACCTTCGATAATACGAACTTCTTGATAATTCGAAGTATATGCTCAGTCCCTAGAGAAACTCTTGATATTTCGAACTAAAACAAAGGGGTTTCGAACTAAAACAATACGTTTTGGTACACTCAATATTTCGAAGTAAAATATGTGGTTGTCCAGACTACAACACGCGATAATTCATAGTTATCTCATAAAATCAACAATTCGAACACTCACTATCATGTTCAGTCCTGTAGCAAACAGATTGGAGTTTACAAGTTTTGTGCTGTATCATCTCTGCGTGTCCCCCTGTAACGAAACCCCTTTGATGAATATCTGTCTGCTCCTCCATCTTAGTGTTTTCTGGTTCCTCAGGCGAAAAAGACACTTTTATTGCTTTCCTTCTTCAAGTGGACAATACTTGTTGTCAGCCGTCCGTATCTTTCGTTTAACACCCGGCCTTGATACACATGTGTTCAGAAAGGATGTAAACAAGAGATGCGTAGGATTTGTGTATGAATGTATTTTTTTAATACATGACTTTTAACTTCTGTGTATAATATTTATACTGTATAATATGTACTTTTTAAAAACACTTTAAAATAATTTTATACATATATACCATTATTGTTTTATTATATAGATTCAAATTTAAATGTGTTAGAAAAAATTTCTCTTCGTGTATTTTGGGAGTTTTTTCTTACCCTCTTGATAATTCGAAGTTTTTCATTGGTCCCTCCAACTTCGAATTATTGAGAGTCGACTGTATAATGTTGGTAGTGAGCAAAGTGTCGAACATCTAATCCTTTTTTCCCTCAAAGCTAAAGAAAGGAAAGCGTGCCAACGACAGTGATATTCGTTTACCATGGCCATGCAGAGAGATTATTAGTAATATTTTTAAATGTAAAATGAAAACCTAAAACGAAATGAGAAAAAAATGTTGGTGTCATTTTTTTAAATGAATTGTTAGATTACTGAATATTTTCAATTATAAATACACCATTGTGATAGAATTTATTTTTTTACAATTACTAATTAGTTTATCACGTAGTTTAAAGACAGAATTTTGCTTACAGAACAGTTTAATAATCTTCAAACTTTATGGTTAAAAGTTTTCAAAAATCGTTTGCATCGTTACAATACTTCAATAATCGACTAGTTCTAAAGCATTTTTAATATTAATACTCCTTTAAAACTTATGGTAAATTTTGATTTTTTAAATTTACGCATTGTAATTAATTTACTAAATGAAACTTAATCTTTCACTTCACCTTTTATTTGAAATCTTCTCTCGCCCCCCCCCCTCTCTCTTTTGGCCGCTCATAATTACTTTCAATCCTTCATTTTTCCAGAATGAAACATTTGGCTTGATTATGGTTAAAATTCTCTAATGGGATTTAATTTCCTTTTATAATTTAAAAATATTACTCGTGATGATTCTTTTAAAGGATTAAAAGACTGCAAAGTTCAGTCTAATTCTGTGCAATTCAAAATTGACCTTAAAGTCCTTTTCGTACTAAATTTAATCCTCTCAAATTGACTTTTAATCCTGCTTTTCTTTTGCAGAACGAAGTTTTAGAATTCCTTTCTTTGTTCGCAGTTTTAAGAATTTTCTAATATGTAAGAATTCAAATGAGAATTTATGGTTGCTATACTTGACGTTTTGGCGTCTTTCTCAATGGATTGGCGAGTTTTCACCATAAAAAATGTCACATACACTAGTTTAAAATATTGTGTGTGAAAAAAAGTATTTTAAGGTAACTAAATAATTTACATACTTTTCAAACATACATTTTCAAACTATTTAAATGTTTTTGAAGAGCTTAATTACATTATGATAAATAATTGGTTTCAATTTTTAATGCATAATTACTATTACGCGATTTAAATTACTACTTTATTGTATAATATATATTGAAGGCCCATAGGAAAAGATACATTCAAAATGCATATTTTTTAAAATTTTCAATTAAAATTCTTACTACCTGTGTAATAAATCAATAATAATTCTATTAATTTATTTAAATTTTAAAAGTAAATTTTTTTATTTAATAATCAATTAATTCATTGATTGAAAAACATTCGAATCAATCTGTCAATAATAATCAATCAATTAAAATATTCGAATTTTTACGTTTTATTTTAACTTACAAAATCTTTTACTTATTTAAAAAACTAATTTTAAAAATAAATAACTTATTAAGCAGATTAAATTAATTTAAATTAAAACAATATTAAATTTTATTTTAAAAGGGCCATTTTTTAAAAAATTTAAGCTTTAGAATTCAGAAAATTGACTAGTTATTATTGAAAATAATCAGTGCAAATGTAGCAATTTGTGCCATAGATTCTTAATCATTCCTATAAAGGGAATTTTAAGCGCATCTTCTCTATCAGATAGGGAAATTCAAACAGTTCAAGACGAAGTAATTAGTTACTTTGTTTGGAACAGTGGCAACGATAATTCTTGCGCCGATTTATTTTTGCTGAATCGATTGCTGTATATTCGTTGTCGTCTGATTTTATACTGTTGTTTTAGTTGTTCTATGTATTACGTTGTCTTTTGTTATCAATAAAATTATAAAAGAAGAATTTGAAAGCTCTGGAATTGGATAACACAAATGCATTGTCGGAACAAGGTAATATGCTATAGCAAAACAATTAAATTAACCGTCAAATGAATCTATTCAATTTTAAAACATCTAATCTAAATAATTAGATGTTGATGAACTTTTCACAATGAAATTGCATTCGAAATTTCTTTTTAATATATAATTTATTAAAAGTTTTTTTTTAAAAAAATAAAACTGTTCCTAGTCTTAAAAATTTAATTGCTTCTTGCAGATCAAAACTCAGACTAAAAATATCCAACAAAGAAAACATTTAATGTTCACATGAGAGATGTGACAGCGGATCTACATTCGACCAGAAAATGACGTCGCCATTTTTGGCATAACAGTTACATTTTATGGAATACGATCTACGGCTACCATTAATGCAGCCCAAAGGAAAAATCTGTTAAGGTAATGTTCGTGTTTATGTTTGCTTGTAGTGCATGTAATAAATGTTTTGTGCTTGCTCACACAGAGGATTTATTTTGGGCTATGAAATTTCAGAGAACATTACAAGAATGTTCAAACCACAGATCGGGATGGTTTTGCACAGCAGTTTTATGATAAAATCGATTCATTTTTCAAAAGCTTTATTTTGAGTACTTGGTTGTTAAGGTTAAACAGAGACATACTGTTATTCATTTTATTATTTGTAAGAATAAACTTTCGAATAGTTAGGCTTAAAAATAGATGTGTTTTTTAAAGAGGATTTTTGTTTAAACTATATTTTTAATGTGTAATAAAATAATCCCAGTGTTAGGATTTTATAATATTTTCTCAATTATTTAAAATTTTTACAACTAAAAAGTAATTAGTGTGTATTTTCTAAAAAATTTTTTTACTGCAAGGTTAAATTTTCTTCCCTCTATGGATAATTCTATTCAAAATCCGTGTGACAAATTCTTCATTAGCTGTTCAGTGGCTATTAGTATACCTAGCAATAAATTGTATCTGACCAAATACTGCTTTTTCACCATTTATGAATTTAATTTTCTAAAAATATTTTACACAACGGTGATAAATATATCTTATAATTCGTATAGGATTGAAAAAACAACTTATACGAAAATTAAAGAATTTGTTATCAAACCGTTGATATATTGCAGCAATTTACACGTAATCAGGAATTCAAGAAATAATTTTAAAATTTTAAATAAAATGTTTATTAAAACCGAGAGACTGCTATGTTTATCTCTAACAATAAAACTGTTTATTCGCTATTTGGCGCTATTTTTGGCATATTTTTTGAGTTAAACGATTTTTCTTCTAAAAATGTTAGCATAAGACAGCAGAATTATTTGGCGAAAATTATTTTCTGAACTTGCCAATATATGGCAATCTTGCAATGGAAACAAAGTCGTAGTGGGTTGCTATGTGTAATCAGAGCAAAGAATAAAATTTAAATCGTTTGACACTAGATCTGTATATGATTTACATTTACTAAGAGTTCAAATGACTTTTAAAAATTTATCCTAAATTTTTTTCTTCTTAAAACTTTAAATATATACATACATATATATGTGAAACGTGTTTATTCGCGTTTCTACTAAACCCTTTGTGTAACTGTGATTCAGTTAAAAACCGCTTTCGTTAAAGAAGAGTGTTTTTGTAAATTAGAAATTCTATTTAAGTGCTGGTCGTGGAATAGGCGGGATGATGGTTGAAAATTGAGATAGGAGAAATCATAGCTTTAGTGGCCGGTGGTCGTATAGTTAATTCAAGTGGAATATTATTCCAGTATTGAAGCAAGAGCGCTCAGGATAAGAGATAAGTGCACTTATTTATATTATAATTAATTTATTTAGTTTGATTTATCCCTGGGTTTAGGGATTTAAGTGCATTAGTGATGCACACATGCTGGGTTTAGTGATTTAAGTTGATTAAGTCTATTATGCCAAAGTGGGTTTCAGCGAGAATATTTCGCTGATCCCCAGATCAATGTAAAATATACTTACTCATCACGTTAAGTCATGTTTTAAGATTCATTAAACATAATTCAATTCAAAACAATACATGAAAAGTTACAAAAATGCCATTTTATAGAATAATTACACGGTAAATACGAGTAAGTCATAATGACATGGTAATATATAGATCAGGCGTGTGCAGACTTTTCCAGGATACGGGCTACTTCTAATTTTTTCGAGGTGTTGCGGTCCACCCAGTTTTAGTGACGCATAGGGGGTGGGGTCCACGGGTCCGGTTTCCCTCACAGCCCTTGATTTTTTTCCCGATTCATTACAATCCCCTGTATGTAATACGTAAAATGTAATTAATAATTTGTTATAAGATATGTTTTTATTAATTAATGTTAATTATTTATTCATGAATTTATTTTTTGCCTGGCAATCGACAAAATAAAAAAAACTGTTTGGCTGCGTATTGGGGTATGATACGAGAATGGTAGACATTCGACCCCCCTTGAAATATTCTTGTGTGCTCCACTGCCCAATGTCGTAGATGTGGTGAGGTAAGGAAAAGGTTATTATCATAACTTAATAATAAATACGGAAAATGTATACTTACCTACAGAACTAAAATAAAAAACAACACTTTTAAAATCACATTTAAAGCAAAACGCAAGATGTAAACTTAATAAAATATTAGCCTTAAATATAATTACATAAAATAAATGATGCATTATTATGAAACAATTCAAAACACATTAAAAAGTAAAACATTTTCATCTAAAATTAGTTTGTTTTGTTATAGTCAGTAGAAGACTCAGTCTGCGTACTGTCAGCCCGAATCTTGAATTTTCTGTATATAAATACTTCCTTCTAAAATCTTCATGTGGTCATCCCAAAATGTCTTAGTGGTTCACCGGTCAATCGCGATCGATATAATGCCCATCCCGGATGTAGATAATAGATCCGTTTGCAGCGAAAATTCAGGAAAATAATTTAAGCGTGCATTTGAAAGAAAGCCTCATCCTTTTAGATGCATCCTTTAGATTCTTGTCAAGATCTCAGTTTTGGCTTTCGATAAAAAGTGGATTCCCTTTTCTTAGTGAACAGGCGATGAAAATTCTGATTCAATTCAGCGCAACTTATTTATGTGAGAAGGCCATTTCATCTGTCACAGCCATCAAAACACGGTACCGATCTCAGCTTGAAATAAATGCCGTCTTCCAGTAACAACATTGAATCCAAATATCCATAATCTTATTTCAAGTAAGCAGGAACATCCATCACAATAGGAATGTATAATGCTAAAAGTTTGATAGACTTGAATCATTTTTTAATTGCTTTGTTTTTACATTTTTTGTTTACTTTATTATGGCTAACAAATAAAGCTTTCATCATTTGGTTACGATTTTAGGTACATTTTATGTGTTCTTTGATCACAATTTTTTTTATAAATACATTTAATAACACTTAAAAAATCCTATTAGTGGTAAGTGGGATTTAAATTATGAACTGTCTGTGGCTCCTGAGGTCAAAAAATCTGGTGAGCCATTAAGCGATGTAGGGAATAAAAATTTTGTGTTAATTGAAAAAGGGGCTGATTTTTACTCGAAACCTCCAGTACTTGCGGTCGATGGACAACACACACACACACACCTCTTTATGTATAAAATTATACTTTGCAACATTTTGGTAGTGAAATATTTAACGTTTAAATACATGAATGGAAATGTATTGAAAAACTTTATAGTTTAAATATTAAATCTCAAAGAACAAATTAATTATACATGAAAGAAATGGAAAAACATTTTAAGAATTCAAAAAACTATGAATATTTTTCAAATTTTCTGTATGTTGTATGAATAAGTATATATTAAAGAGTATTTCTATTGAATTTCATTCAATATAAGGAGAAAACTAAGATTTTAAGTGCAAATATTAATGCTATTCATTTTATAATTTTTATCATAAATTATTGAATAATTTAACCCCACCTAAGCCTAGTTTTCAAGACATTTCGAATTGTGTAATTTCTTACTTAAGGGTTAAAAAAATTATTTTAATTACAGAAACACATACAGTTCAGGAAAAGGCAATTAATTTTAAGATTAACATTCCATTCCAATATATGATTTCAGATATTTGTGATTATTAATAAATCTCTTTCAAGCCATAATTTTTCTTCATAAAGTATTCAGTAGAAAAGATATCTACATTTAATTTAAAATTAAAAAAATGTAAAAAACAACTGTTAAAAAAGAAACATCCAAAGTAATAAAAAATATTTTTCAAACATTATTTCCTTTGACGCTTTCTTACGATCTAACCGAGTTTCCATTAAAAGAATGTAAACTAGTTTCATTAACCTTCAATATATCACAGCGTTGGCTTTTCAGTGAATCATTACTCTTAAATTATGTAACGAAAATACATATATTTTTCTAGAAAATTACAGATTGTAGGTTATAAATGACACTCTTGAGAGGGATCATGTATTTGGAGTGGCATATTATGAGCATTGAAGGGCAAAACTCGAAACATTGAAGGTATATAAAAAGAGTTAACGGCATTCTGATATGGATTCTTACAACGGCACAAAATTAACGGTTCCTTTAGCCTTCTCGCTGTGCTTAACGAGGGTAATTACTTCTGATAATGGTTTCCTCTGAAGGTGAATTTATCATTATAAAACTTTAAAGATGAATTTATTTGTTTAGTTTTTGATTTAATGAATTAAAGAACACATTCAAAACAAAGGTTTTTCTTTTAAATTTTATTGTTTAAAAAACATGTTAGAGCTTTATTAGGTCGAAGATTTTGCGAAATGACAATGAAGAGATTGTAAAATGTACATAGCAGTATTTAAGCAGGGATTTTTTTTTTGCATAAAAAATGGTTGTTATTGAAACTGATAATTTAAAAATAATTAAAATCTCGGAAGCATGATTTATAGTTCCATCAAAAAATAACAATAAAATAGAGAAAAAAGAATATATAGCCAGTTTTTCGATAGTTAAACCATAATACTTCGACCTAAGCTACCCCGACTTTACGCGAATTCGGAGTTACAGGATTTTCAATTCTCGCTGATTCGTCTTTTATTTATTATTTTTCTCATCTTTAAAACTCAGGCGGAATCATTGGCAGAGCATAATGAAATTGATAATTTGATTGAAGAAATTGTCGATCTTGTCAGACAGATAAATTCAGAAACAGATACTGATGACGTTCAAGAACTGCTGGATTCCCACAACCAGGAGTTGACAATTGATGAACTCATAGAAATACATGAGCAAGAGCAAGACACTGAAGACCTTGAGCCTGCAGACCCAGTTAATTCAGAAGATCGAACATAAACAAAGAATAAAAAAGTTATTAGCATTCTACATGGGTAAAAAAAATCTTTGAACCCACAGACTTCTACATCAAAATGTGTGTTATCTAAGAATTTAGAAATTTTTTTTTTCTAAATTATTATTTTCTTTCATCTGTAGCCCCAACCAAAAAAAATTTATATGCAACATTTTACCTCGACTTAAGCGAATTCGACTTGAGCAGTTATCACTCAGTCCCCCCACCCTCAGTCTCTCTATCGCGTAAGTTCGGGGTATTATTGTATTTTACTACCCACTCCGCCCAGAATATTTTTATACCTTCCCATTTTGTTGGCAGCACAACTTAAAAAGTTATTTGGAATGATAAAGGGAAATTTTTTTTTTACGCAATATCCTACATTTTTAAATAAATAAATTATTGGAAGATTTTACACTCTCCTTATTGGATATTTTTGAAATATTGGGGGGAAAAATTATAGTTTGAAAAAATTAAAAAAACATCCTTTTATAGTTAATCGAACTAATTTATAACTTAATCTTTTAGTCGCCAAATCTGGAAATGGGATCTAAAATGAGTCACCAGATGCAGGAGGGGATCTGAAAATGGAAAATTGTTAATCCTGATGCTCCTGATAAGGACAATAGAACAAAATTATGAAATTATTGTATTGTAGTCGGTCCTGGACAAGTGAGTAAAATTTCGAGTTAATCTGACCTTTAAAAGTGGGTAAAAATGGAGTTCAAAGATTCCGTTACATACAAGTGAAGCTTGTAAAAGGGTGTGTATGTTAAAAAAGAAATGTACCTCTCTCTCTCTCTCTCTCTCTCTCTCACACACACACACACACACACGTCAATTGCGATTCTCTCTGACTCTGATCCTCTAGGATCAGTCAGAAAAAATCGCAAATAGAATATATTCTTGACAGTGGTATAACGTACACCCCCGCATCGCGAGTGGCGGGGGCAGGGTTCTAGGGGGTCGAGAACTTGACTGACACCAAGTATACATGGTTTTGCAATCCTTTGTAAGATTCGTCTGGGGGCCGCAAACCTATTTTTGCAGGGAGAGGGGGGCCCTAATGCTCTCCTTTTCGCCATTGATTCTTGGTAATAAAATTTTGATGACATTATATAATTACAAATCTTCTTTTTGTAAAGGATGTATGGTAATGATGGTTACTATTTAAAGTCAAGTGAAGAAGGAAGTTGGTAATGGTGATTGTAGTTACACGGAAACTAAGTTAGAGAAGCTAACAGTGGAATCGTCGTAGCGCAAATTGAAAGGACTCCACAAGCCTTTCAAGAACTAGCATTATTGATGAGAATCATCCATTGATATCAGATTTAGATTCTAGATATTTCGAGTACCATTTAAATTTTACTGAGCTCTCATAGCTCAGGTTAAATTTAGGTAGTGATTAGAAAGTCATAATAAGAAGTATATCTACAGAAAATCTATCTTCCTGTGGTCAAATCTTTACACTTCAACGGTTGGGAGTTCGCGACATATTGGTTACAATATTCACACTCCGTTTTCTTACAAAGATAGGATTGTCTTGGTGAGAAGGTTAACAGAGTCAAGCAATTCGTATAGGTGGTTCTGAATTACGAGGTACGTCACCAATACCCAGGGGCGTAACGGAGAATATTAGGGCCCCCTGCACACTCCGATTTAGAACCCCAAGCCCAAATATTTATTTTGCTTTAGTCAAGCCTTGGGCCCCCTAGAGTCCCTGGGGACTCCCCCACACCGCAATGCGGGTGTTGAAGGGTTGTACGTTACGCCACTGTCAATACCCCTCGTAATGTTCAGATGGCGACGTTTATTCAGTCAGTCATTCGAACTAGGCAACTAGCATAGGAGTCTGTAACCTCTTAAGTTTTATAAAATATGGTTAAAAAAAAAATTTTTTTTTGATTTTACAACAAAAAAAAATTTGATACTTTTATCATTTTTGAAATCAATGTTAGCAAAAATTTTGGTAAGTCCCATACATATTTATCTTTTGTTTATATATTTAAAATCTATTTCGACACTTTTTAATGCTGATAATAAAACATTAATAGCAAAATAGAACACATATAAACTTTACATCTTCTTAATTAGTACTGTTGTCTTTTAAAGTCAGTTGAAAGTAAAGAAATTTTAAATGTTAATGTTAAGAAATGTAATGTAATGTTGATTCTGTTCTGTATTTTAAGAGAGAGAGAGAGAACGTAGATATTTTTCAGCATTATAATTGAATTTCCCCTAAGATAATCTGAAATTAAAAGATTATAAGTCTTAGTTTGTAAGGAGTCTACGCGGCTCATTATTATGTTATAAATAATATATTTCACAGAAGATTAATAATAATTTAAATATTGCAACCCATTGCAATAAAAAAATACAATCAATTTTAACTTTCAATACAATTAGGGATATTCAAAAAAAATTAATCATAAACCTTATAAATGTTTAAATAGTTAGTGAATTAGGCTTACAAATCGTCTTCTCATCATTTGTGTAAATAAATATCTCACGTTTTCGTTTTATTGAAATGCCTTACAAAAACTTCCGTTATAAAACTGAGACAAAGTTCCCAATAAAAAGAGTAACTTATTTGTTGTTTTCAGATGAAAGTTTACTCACACCATATCACTGTAAAAAACAAAAACAAACTGAAACATAAAAACGTATGAGATCAGAAAATTCTTTAAAAAAATGGCGTTAAAATAAAATTTACAACCTACGTGACTTTTCAGTTCGATTCACTGTCTTTGTATTCGTAAATCCTTTCAAAAATACAATGGATTTCGTGGCCCAAAACGTGAACCGAATTTTAGGAAAATTTATTTCGGTCACGCCCTTTTCGAACGAATTGGTTCCATTCCCTGTAACCGCATTCGCGAACTCGGGAGAATGGCGGGAAAGTAGGTCACATTAAGAGCCACCCGGTCGTTCGATATTCTCGTGTGACGTCATCGCAGTTTCGATTCCAGAGGCCGCACGTGCACCACTCCCCTCTCAGTCCGGAGAATTTCCCATTTTTATTTTATTTTATTTTTCCCGATCTCCTGCACTCTATTCTTTCCGGAGATTGTGCGCAGCGACCGTATTAAAAGCAACACTAAGGACTATCTTCGAAGAGTTTCCCTATCTGAAGAATGGACAACTCAAGCCTACTTGGCATCGAAGTTTTTGCGTGATTACCCACAATGCAACGACAATTCGATTCGAATTAGGAATCTAGAAAGGAATCTTGACGATAAAAAGTTGGAAGAGAACAAAAAAAAAGTTCCGTGGGAGTTTCAATGTCTTATGTTAACAATATATTTTACTTTTCAATGGTAGTAAAAAAAGGTACGAGGGCATTTTTTACTTGAATAAAATCGGATACATTTTGCTATATACAATATTAAAAGTGAGAAAACCGAAGTGAATAAATTTTTTTACTAAGAGATATTTTATGTGAGGATATATGAACATGTACAGAAAAGGGTATAAAATCAAAATAGTGCGCAAAAAAGTGGTTTATCTTCTCTAAGATAGGATAAAGAAATTTTTAATTTTTATAAAAATGAACTACGATCCAAACATTATAAACTCGTATATATGTATGTAATTTTTCAAAAATTAAAGATAAATTTTAATTAAGCTTTGTCCTAATCAGTAACACGTTTAACTCTTCTGTTTATTTAACATCATTTGGAAAATTTTAATAACCAGATTCTCGCCAATATCAACATTATTTGGCGAGTTTTCTGTTTTCAAATATATAAAAATTAAAGCCGATCTGAAAAAAGTTTGAGGATCACATATTAATATCACTTATTTTGAAGCAAATATTATCATTTGTAATATAAATAATAATATTAATGTTTGCTTCAATTATTTGAAAAAAATTCGTCTTATTTTTAGTATTTTTATTATATACATGTAGTTATAATTCACCCATACTTGTTAAAATGCTTAATATATCAAAATTCTGATGAGAAAAAATTTAAATCATATATTCGCGCAATAGTATTCTTCCCTACAGCTGTTAGAATTGACTTACACAAAGCTAGTTCGTTGGACGTTCACACACACAGATACTCTCTCTTTTTCTCTCTCTTCTTTTACACTGCCATACAACAACCATTTTTTCAAAGTCTTGAACATGGTTTTTTTTATAAAGGTGAAAACAACCTTTAGAGGTTGACCATGAAGCAGACTGGAATCAACTTATTTACCTACGGTTAAAGCTCCTGGTAGTGATTTGGATATATTTCTTTATTACAGAAGCTCTGAGAGAGAGAGAGAGAAACTCTTTTTCTTTAATCTGACCCTTATCCCTTGGTTTCCACTCTAACACATCACTCAATACGTCCCGGGCCTAACATATAGATGGCGCTATCATCTACCTTTTCTAAGCCTAACGTAGTAGCACTAACTTTCAAACGGCACGAGTCAAAATTTCGAGAGAATATCTTGTTTAGTTATAAAGTTACAGTGGTTTTTTATGGCGTGAGTGAGTGAGTGAATATTAACGTCGCCCTGTCTTATCAACACCAGGGCTTTTTTGCGACGGTCCGCGTAGTTTTGAACCATGGTCAAGTGACGCGGACGACACCTGAGCTGGCACCCCTTCTTCTAACTACCACACCACACCACGGCAGGACGTTTGAGCTCTCGACAGATTTAACGTGCATCGCTCCCCAACACGGCGGGTCTTTAGTGGTACTGGGATCGAAATCCTGACACCCTAGCCATGATCCGATGCCTAGACCACTTGGCTACCGCGGCCACCGGATTTTTATGGCACCAGTGGCGACTGTTTGGAAAACATGGATGAAAAAGAATTTCGTGTGCTAGTCAAACTTTGCTTTCTGATGGGGAAAAACACTGTTCAAGCAAAACACTGGCTTGTTAAATGTTATCCGGACTCTGCTTCATTGCAAACAACTGTTAAAAGGTGGTATGCTGACTTAAAACGTGGTTGTACGGACCCAAACGACTTTGAACGTTCAGGTCACCCAAATTCTGCAGTTGTTCTAGAAATCATCAAAATAGTGCATGAAATTGGTTTAGCCGATCCTAAATTGAAGTTGAGTGAAATAGCAGAGAATTTAAAGGTATCAGAAGGCAGTGCATTTACTATTTTGCATGATCATTTGTCAATGAGAAAGCCGTGTTCAAAGTGGGTGCCGCGTTTTCTCACTGTTGATCAAAAACAACAACACATCGACGATTCTGAGCGTTGTTTGGAGCTATTTAAGCAAAATAATCGGGATTTTTTACGTAGATATGTGGCAGTGGATGAAACAGGGATACATTACTAGACGCTTGAATGAAAAATATTGTCAGCTGAGTGGACAGAAGCCAGTGAAAGGCGTCCAAAGCGACCAAAAACTCAAACGTCAGCTAGCAAGGTTATGGTATCCGTATTTTGGGATGCTCGTTTGATTTTGTTTTTGACCACCTTGAGAAAAGCAAAACAATTAATTGTGAATATTACATGGCGTTATTGGATCAACTGAATGAAAAAATAAAGAAAAAACGTCCTCAAATGCTAAAGAAAAAGTACTATTTCACCAAGACAATGCTCCGTGTCACAAGTCTATGAAAACGATGGTCAAATTGATTCAATTGCACTTCGAATTACTTTCCCACCCACCGTACAGTCCAGATCTGGCCCTCAGTGACTACCGGTTGTTTGCAGATCTTAAAAGAATACTGTAGGGAAAGAGGTTTGGTACAAACGAAGAAGTGATTATTGAAATAGAAGCCTATTTTGAGAGCAAAGGCAAATCGTTCTACGAAAAAGGTATTAAAAAATTAGAAGAGCACTGGGCTGCATGTATCATTCTTGAAGGGGAGTATCTTGATAAATAAAGTTGAATTTTGCAGAAAAGTTGTTTTATTAGATAGTCCCGGGAGTTATTGAGTGATGAGTTATGTCCCTCCAAATGCAGGGTGAATTTGGAATTTCTCTTCTTTTCTAATACTTTGAGGAGTAAAACTTACATCTAAAGTAAAAATCATTTTTATGCATCACTGTAATCTAAAATGGAATCACCTTTGAAAGGTGTATCTTTTATCTTAGGAATAAATTTTTAATTGATTCCTAAACTAGACAATTTAACATAAACTTTCCATTTTTTCCTTTTATTATTTGGTGTATGTTTCCATTATTTTACTTCGTACGGAAATAAATTTCAAAGTTAATGTCATTTCTTCATGTGTAAGAATCATTTTCGTAGGAAAAAATATAATACAGTCCTAGTGAACTTTCATTATATATATACAACTCCCGATGAAGTTAACAGAAAGATGGCAACTATTACTACGGCCCATTTTACAATCACTGACAATAAAGTTCGGTGAATAGTCCTGTAGCATTCACGTAGATGAAATATTAATGAAAAATACAAGGGGTGATCAAATGAAAAGGTACGAAACGACACGGTGGGTACAAATATAGACTTTATTCAAAATATACACCATAGGCCTGAGCACAACGATCCCACTGATGAACAAGCCGCAGGATTCCTTGTTCCCAGAATTCCTGTGGCTGTGACGAGACCCAGTCCTTCACAGTGTCCTTGAGTACGTCGTCCGAGTTGAAGCGCTTTCCTTTCAGGTGTTTTTTCAGTGGACCAAACACATGGAAATCGCAGGGTGACATGTCCGGACTGTAGGACGGATGGTCCAACGTCTCCCATTGGAACTTGTCCAGTTCCATTTGTGTGACTCTGGAGACGTGTGGACGCGCGTTATCATGGAGCAGAACCACACCCTCCGTGAGCAGCCCCGGTCTTTTGTTCTTGATGGACCTGCGTAGGCGTCGGAGTGTCTCACAGTACACATCGGAGTTAATGCTTTTTCTGTGCTCGAGTAATTCTGTGCTCGCATCATTTGGACGCCGCTTTTTATAAGAGCCTTTGCTCTCTCCTGCGCATGCGGGCACCCGCGCATGATCCGATCCCAGTCAGAGTCTCCAATGGCATCCCGAGATGTCTCGCTACATTCTCCCTTGGCGGAATATGCAAATATTTAACTGTTTCATTTTTATGTCGTTTCGTACCTTTTCATTTGTTCACCCCTTGTACCTTACAGTCACCTACTATAACTACGCACCGCTGAGATCTGCTATGCATGTCCTGGAAACTTTGCAAAAAGTCTTCTTTTGGGATGAAGTTCAAAAGTCTTGTCACGTTTTATTGGATGTTAGGAATGTCGTCAATATCGATAACACGTTTTTTTCATCCCTAAATTCTGGGTAACTGTTTGTCGCTCGGATTCATGGTTAATAAGTAGTTCATCAGCAGTGCCGATTTAAGCTAATTACGGACCCTGGGCGCAGAAGATCTACAGGACCCATTAACACTGCAGGATAGAAATTTATATAAAAGAAAATCTGGTTAAATACAGCTAATCCGAGCACTTTTGGACCCAAGGGAGCCTGCTCTAAGCCCCTAATGGATAAATTTGCAATGTTCATCAGCTATCATGAGCACAATAAATTGACTGTCTTTAGTGACCGAAGCCGCCAATCTTCAGCTACGGGTTTGTCAGAAACACATTCCCTGCTTTTCGAAAGCGGACGAACTACTCGTGCACACACTTCATGGACAGTGCTTGATCTTCATAAATACGTACCAGCATCTCACAAGTTTCTTTCAGTGTCTTGCCAAGCTTAAAACAAAATTTTAAATTGATCTTTTGTACGTTCATTTTCCGTTCTCAGTTAAAAACCAACGTACTAAACAAGCGCCTTGTGAAGTAAATCTTACACAGAACACAAATGAGTCTCAACCGAGCAACGGTGGGAGCAGATGGTCAACACCGGCCGCTACGCACGTGCAGCTTTTTGTTTCGCCAGTGTTGCCAGAGCAGCCGTTCTGATTTCATTCACCGAACTTTATTGTTAGAGGGTTTTTTTTCCTTTTTTATTTATATGGATCTCTAGATAGCTTTAAATGCTTAATTACCTTGGATATTGATTTTTAAAATAATTTTGTTTTGAAATTAAACTTTCAAAGCTCTTCGGTAGTTCTAAGTTTTTTTGAAAAATCAAAAAGCTCGAATATTTCCCTCCAAATCATTCTCATTGTCTTTGAGAACTATTGTTCATGGAACATTTCAAAATATACGCAATGAAAACGTTGTAAAATCATTAAACAAGCTAAATATTTATTATAGTATATATATAATTCATCTTTTTCTTATATTATCTAGTGTCAAGAATTCTTATATAAAACTCTAAAAAGCAAAAACAAAAAATAAATAGAGTTTGGATCAAATTATATTTTTACTAACCATTTTTTATGTGTATGTTCATTTATTTGCTTGTGTTTGATAGTTTTTATTCAATTCTTATTAATATGTACAATATAAAACGATTATTTCTTTCGTCATGTCATTTATCAACGCCATTCACTATGTATTTATCTTTTGCGTGAGGTAAATTGATGTTTCTTTTGAAAATTGTTTGTGTAGTAAGAATCTCTCTCTTCCTTTCTCTCTGCTGTTTCTAAAATCAAGAGTTTTATAGTCCTGTATCGATTAAATAGTTATTTTCATTACAAAAGGTATTACGAATTCTCAAGGAAAGAGACTCTACGAAGTATGTTTCTACCTAAAGAAGCAAATAACTATCCGAACACAACTGGAGAAAGAATGAGAAATTTCAAAAATACAAACCATTAAAAACAGATACTCTCCAGTTTGTCTTTATATCCTAAATCAGACTATACTATCTCTATCCAAATTCAACCTCTGCTATTGCAGATATAGATGATACAATAGTTTATTTGTAACGCGGTTATCCTATCTCTCCTTTCAACCGCTTTTGGTTAGAACCTTGTATGTTACGTAGGGAAGATGTAATATACCTCAGCTCTTCTATTTGTATAAACTAAACGAGGAAATGATCAAGGGTTCCCAAAAAAGATAAAAATTGACAAAAATTAAAAAGACATATTTATCTGCACAAAGCAATAAAAAAAGAGCAAAATGGAACATTTATTAAAAAAATTATTATTATTTTTCGAAAAAGTAGAAAAATTGTCTGTTTACTTAACTTTCCTTTGTGCATTTCTTTATTGTCTGTATCATAGAGAACAGCACTTCAAATGCCATCAATTCACAAATTAAATACCTTTTAAATTCGTTCAGTTTGAATTTTTAATATGATCTGATACGGTTTTTCAAAAGATTATTTAATTACATTTTCTTTTTTGGAAGAAATATGCATGTTTTAAGCAGATCTAACGTGTCTCTTTAAAGTTGAAAAGCATCTCATTCATAGCAAACAATAATGTCAACTCAGTGGCATAAAGAAGTATTTCCTAACCTTTTGATCGCTGCGTACAGGTCAACGTTTGGTAATTTTACCGCGGCCTGATGAGAGTTGGACGTTGATTGTTTATAACTTAAATTGTTTTGATTTCATAATTTTATTCTGTTTGTATTGAAATATGCCTTGAGAATAAAATACAGTTACACCAAAAATGAATATATAAAGGGATTTAATAAGGAATGCCGAAGTGATTCCCATGGCAAGTCACAACACAATAAATAAAATAGAAATTATCTAATGTTCCTTGCTCGCCGGTACCATTTGATCCACCCACGTACCGGTATTGGTCCGAAGCTTAGAGGGGATCACTGGCTTAGAGGTATCGTGCCCGCCTTGTAAGCCTAAGGTTGCGGGTTCGATCCCACATGAAGTTGATAGATTTTTTGGATGCAAAAATCATAGACAAGCATTCCATATGATTTTGAGGCATATAAAAGATCCCTTGAGTATCAATTTGGCTCTGATACTTGCAGCAAAATTAAATCACGGCAAAGTTTAGCATTTGACAAGAGCTTGAATGAAAATTAATTCGAGCGTCATAATTTGAGAACGAGAGCCGCCATTAAAGGATACCACCATGAAATTTCTCTCACATTTGGGGATTTCCCGTGTCTGCAAAAGGTTTAGTTGCCAAAATGCAACCCGTTAGAAAAACAAGAAAAGACAACAATAGTATGAAACTCACTGACTAACATGTAACAGTGGTAAGACATGAGGCACAATTTTTGGAATATAATCACTTGTTAATGTTATAAGGGAGTAAACATTCTTTATTTCTTGATGCTCTCTAAACTCAGCTATTATTGGTTAGCTTAGCGAAGTTCAAATCATATTTGTGTGTCCCAAAGCCCAAATTGTTAACCTCTAGCTTGCAGTGTCGATTAGCACAAGAATCTCACTTTTCTATTGGATATTTGGTGGAAGCTATTGATATTGGATCAGATTTTAAACTGTGTAACTGCGGTTCTGCAGGTACGGGCTTTTGCTTAATGATCATGAAAAGAATTTTCATTTACGCACTAACAAAATTATGTGTCTTTATAAAAGAAGCCGTTTCATACCATTATTAATTATCATTTTCTACATTTTAAACTTCGGTTGTCCAAAACTGTTTATTACAATTATTAAGAAAACTAGTCATCATTTTTATTCCAATATTTCAGTTAATTGCTTACAAAATTCACTACTAGATGGCGTAGTCACATGAAATTGCCATTTAATTCAAATTCATCTATCGATTTTGACAATTAGTTATAAGAATTTTCAATTAATGTACTGCTACATTGGTAATATGAAACAGGGCAATCTTTTTAAAATTTAGTGTATTGAATGTGAGTGTGAAAAATTGAAAAATCTTTAATATTACAAACCAAAAACAAGTTAAATAATGGCTCGTGAAAAGTGGAAAGTAAAAAATTAATGTAATACTCATCAATACGGCATTATTGTGTGAAAAAGAATTCTGATTTACCTATAATTATTCACCAGAAAAATAAAATCCGTTTGACAGTGACAACATGTAACATTTTCAATAGAAATAACATCAAAGATAAAAACCAAATTCTGAATTTAATATCACACTCATTTGAAACCGGATATACAAATAAATATTTAATTCATAAAATTCTGAACGAGTAACCTTTTGTTCCAACATTTTAAATTAATTTTTTTTAAAAGAAGACCGACATTTGATTTAAATAATTCAAATTTATTTTTATTTTTAATATAGAGTATGCAACTTTAACAACCATTCTCTTTAAATATTCTACTTCTGCCGTATTTCTGCATTTCGAAAATATGTAGTTGAGACATGCGCACAGTGTAATAATAGTTATGAATCCAGGGGGGAGGGGCAACATTTTACAGGTGAATCAGATATTATTTTCGTTAAGTTTTAGATATCGGAAAAAAACATTAGAAGAACTAGATTAATATATATTGAACTTTCCTCTAAGAAAAGAGTTTTTTTGAAATTGTTACATTTAAATAAATTTATGATGGCATGATGAAATGAAATGAAAAGGACAATCTGCAGATGTAGGAATTCTTAAATTCAAATTTAGAACAAATTTTACTATTCAGAGTTCCGCACTTAAAAAAGGTTTTTTATAAAATTCGGAGAAATTTCACCAGCCGAAAGTTAGAAAATAAATAAAAGAGCAGTTCGAAATTTTTTTCGGTCGATTAAAATCGAATAAATTCTTCTCGACAGTGCGCACTGAAGTGAAAGGAAGGAATTCACTGACGCAAGGAATTTGTTTTTCGAATACCCTGCAAACGATAAACATACCATCGAGTTTTAAAAACTAAAATAAATGCCGTGAATAGTTATGACGGACGTTTGCTTAATGAAAACTAGTTCTAAATTCTTATTTTAAAAATAAATAAATAAAAGGAGCAAAAGAGAATAAATTACATATCCCAAACAGTCATAAATCATCCCCCTCCTTACGGACTGAAATTAAGTAATTACTCTGCGATAATTAAGTATATTGCTGAACAGAAAATTTTAGTTATTTCGACCTATCATAAGCAAACAGTGAACTCAGTCCACCGAATTTCAGTTTATGCAATGCAATTATTCAGATAGCTAGATGATTACTTGCCGCAATATGTTAAACGGAAAGAGTATGCTTTGAGTCTTTTACAATTTACATAAATAATTTAACTCTTTTCCATATTTTATATGTTTGAAAAGATATTTTTCTTAAAATATTTTTCTCTTAAAATGCTTTTCTTTAACATGTAATGCTTTAAATACTTGTTTATATTATTAACCTTACAGGACATTAATCTTGACAGCCAATGGCTCTTTATTTGCATACATTTTATTTTGAATATTGGTAACGCGAATTAATTTATGTAATATTTAGTATATTAGAAAAAAGAGCTATCGTACTGCTGATGGTGCTCAAAGCTACGGATAACGACAGGCGTACAATTTAGCTCTTTGCCATGATGAATTTCGGGGCCTCGATCTGGCCTTGGCCGATCAAGTGGCATTAGCAACAACAAAAATAACAACAGAGTTGTCACCCATTTGAAAAATAATGAAACGATAACTTGACGAATAAGCTTCATCAATTTAAATGATAAACATACAAATAAACTGTTATTTTTCTGTACGCACCTTGCTTACATAATGGGATTTTTTTTACGACAGAAAAAATATGCTGCAATGAACCGAATTCAAAAGTAAAGTATTTTTTCATTCTTTGTTGCTTTTTGAAATTAAAGGTATTAATAAAAATAAGAATTTATTTTTCTTTAAAAAAATGTGTAGTTACAAACTTCAATATTCTTTTTGAAATTTAAATTCTATTTAATTTTTATCATTTTCTATTTCATTTGATCTCACACGGTTTAAATGCAATAAATTTACATCTCTTCCTGCCTTAAAAATGAAAACAAGCGCTAGATTTATGTTTCAGATTTTAGAAAACTAAAATTTCATGTGTTTTTCGGACGGACGTTCACACAACTTTTTTATGGATACTATAATTTTATTTCTGAAAATTAATTACAAAAAAAATTACAAAACTACACATTTTCGTAACAGTTTTTTATATTTTCCTTGCTGATTATGTGGCGGTGGATTCTATATAAGCCACTAACTGCCTTTGGACTGAAGTGATCATTTTGGCCTAGGGGTAGCGTGTGTGCTTTCGGAAGGGAAGATGCCAAGATCGAATCTCTCTCGTTGCTAACCTTGGGAACTTCGAACAACAACGACCTTCGCGCAGCAATCGTCACGCCATCTATCCACCACAAATGCAACCAAAGCCGCCAGACACATGACGCAACCCTCAAGCCGTCACACACGAATGACCAACCTTCAAGCCGTCACGCTCAAAGTGACGCAACCAGTAATGCCGTCACAACTGGTGACGCAACTGCTCACTATAATAACGATATCGTTCGTTCGCCTTACCGACTCACTGGTAGGGGAGTGTGTGGCGGTGGATTCTATATAAGCCACTAACTGCCTTTGGACTGAAGTGATCATTTTGGCCTAGGGGCGTGTGTGCTTTTCGGAACGAAAGGTGCCGAGAACGAACCTCCTTCAATTATTTAAAAGTTAACTTTTTTTTTTCAAATGGGCTGCATTTTTTCTCACAAACCTTTGCAGACAAGTACCTCAAGTGTGAGAGCCATTTCAGTGGCGGCACCATCTAGAGGCGGCTCTCACAACCAAATTTTTGACGCTTGAATTAATTTTAATTCAAGTTCTCGTCGGATGCTAAATATTACCGTGATATATTTTTCCTAGAGTACCAGCGATATTCAGAGAACCGATACTTGATCTTTTACATGCTTACGATTTCCGCATCCAAAAACTATTGACTCCAACCGGAATCCGACCCTCAAACCTTGGGCTTACGCGGTGGGCACGCTGCCTCCGAGCAACCTAGACGACTTTAACAGTAAACTACAAAATGTTTTTCTTTCGCGTGGGTGGCCACTTCTGACAACTATGTTACTATGGTAACGTACTAGCGTTTTTTTACATGCATAAAAGAAGAATTTGTATGCAGAGGAATGTACAGAATTGTGTATGATTTCGTTAAAAATATTTAATTTCCAGAGATACAAGGTAACTTGTTATCATTTCCTTTATTAAAATTCTCGAACACTCTTAATTTAAATAAATTATTTCCTGTTTTACAAGGCATATAAAGTCATTTCTATAAAAAGTCGAGAGAGCCTCATTTTTGTTTGTATTTTTAAACGAGAATATACAGTCAAATGAAACAATAAATTTTTTATTTTAGAAATTTAGTGCAGATCGTAAATCTGATCATAAAAATTCTTTGAAAAATTTAGTGTGGAAGCTTAGAAGTTAAGTACCTATTCAGAGATAGGCAGAAGGAGATATCTTGGTTCTTATCCTCCCTCCAAGACTCAATTTGTCTGGAAGTTGATATTAACATATATATAGGATGACAGAAATGGTCTTGGTTTCAGAAATCGTGTTCTGAAGGAAAGATGCTTAAGTCGAAATGTCAAAGTTAAATTTCGTGCAAGCAGTGGGTGTGTATTTTTTCTTCTTCTATTTCTGAAAAATGATGTTAGTAGAGTTAGAAAATTTCTAATCCATTTTTTTCACTCATTTCTATCATTAATGTACTGAATATGAATTTCTCGGTTACGCCTTCTTTCTTAGTAATCGCAAAAAGAAAAATATCCGTTCAAAATTTTCTCCTTTACGTCGATTGAAGTCTTTGAATTTATGGAAAGATTTCATACGACCTCGGAATTTGAACAAGAAAAAAAAAGCCAGTTATTTTCAGTAATAACTACATTCGTTTTAATCTATGTTTGTAATATTAAAGAAGTATAACATATCACATCATTTAGTAATAGTTTTCATTCAAGATACTAATAGTTTCCCCAATTATATGACTAAGCTCCATTTGAAATTTATATAATGTTTCATCCCTCACGAAAGTGAGTCCTAAATTCAGATTTCTGAAGATTAAAGTGCTTCTCTCTCTCTTTTCCATCATTAGAATCTTTACTTTCTATTCCCGGGCTTGAGTTTTTACGTAACTCTTCACTTTAACATAATAATGCATTAAATTTTTATTTATTATTACAATTAAGGTTATTAGTTCTTAGGAAGGGAATAAAAGATTTTTTAAAATTATATTTAAGAAGTAAGGGCATATGATTATAGAGCTACTTATTTTTTAGTTCCCTTTGCTGCGCATTAGACAACTGGATATTAATATGATAAATCAACTAACAGTAACATTAAAAAAAACTTTTTTAAGTCAATTCATACTTAGATCAACAAAAAGAATTTATTTTAATTACTTTTTATTAAATTGTTGCAATGAATATAAATATGTATATACATATGACAGAAACACAATATAAAGTGGCAATTGATTTTTATCAATTATCATTAAAGTATCGTATTGTCATCCAAAACAATTGTGTCCATAAAATTTCAGTTCAACTGAATGCTTTGAAACGTGAGGGAAAAAAAATCTTTTGAAATTTTGACCCAAGTGGCTAAAAATGAAGCCAACGTGGCTGTACCTGTAATTATTTAAATAAATAATTTCGGTCAATTAATTTAATTTAATTATCGTATTGTTACCCAAAACAATAGTGTATAGAAAATTTCAGCTCAAATGAGTGCTTTAAAATGTGAGAAAAATAACTTTTCAAGTTTTGACACAAGTCGCCAAAAATGATGCCAATTTAGCTGTATTTGTAATTCTTTGAATAATTAGTTTTAATCAATTAATTTTTATTAATTATAGTTAAATTACTTTATTGTCATTCAAAATAATCGTGTACATAAAATTTCACCTCAATTGAGTGCTTTAAAATGCATTTTATTAACGATTGAAAATTCGAACATCATAAATATATGTATTAATAAATATAGAGAGTTTGAACTAATAGTAGGAATAGAAGAAATTCCACTTTATGATGGTTAAAAATAGTTTTTCTACCTTAAATTTTATGAAAGAAATAATAATAATTGGATTAAATATCTTGTAAAAAATTTAATTTTGAATTGCTTATATAACTATCTTAAATGTTTTTATGCCACATTTTGAATTTTTTTATCTTTGACATACAAGTAATTGTGATAAAGATTTCCATTTTTTTTTATCATACGATCGAGTGTTTGTTTTCCTTTAAAAATTCTCCAAGAAGATTTTTAATTTTCCTTTCATTATCTTGTTATATTATTTAAAATTGTTTTGCTCACGAAAGGAACCGAAATGCAAATCCAAACTAATAGTATTTTACACTATTATGATGAGATTCTTTCCTACGTTAAGAAAATCTATCCTTTCCAGAAATAACCGCTGCAAATTTTAAACAAAAAACTATTATTCATGACTAAAATTCCATTGAAAGCACGAAAAAATTAAGCAGAATACTATCTAAACAAAATCCATTAGGTTTCATCAAGTCATAATACAACACTTTTACTTTAATGGAAAAGTAAATAGTTAATGGAAAAATTCATGCAGAAATTACTTAGATTCGATTTGCATCTTCTCTAACGAAAGTGTGCGGAACATAATGAAGTTACGAACCATCGCTTCATCTTTATTTGACGTCTCAAGAATCCTGATGCCGCGGAGAGGAAAAACAATTAAACACGTTGCCATTTCAGTAATTAAGTTACGTCAAATTATCCATGCTCTCTTTATTATTGTTTTCACTCTTCTAGGAGCACACTTTTCCTTAAAAGCACATTCTTGGAAACTCGGAGAGATTTGGAGATAGTTCTCGAGGTAAAAGAATGGGTCGTTAAAAGTATCAGAAAAGATTACTGGGAAAATATGATTTATTAAGGATTTGCGATTTATTCTGGAGAAATGAGTTGTTCATTTAGCTAGAAAAGCGGTTTAGATAACAACAAGTGAAATGTTATACCGGGTTTACGAAATGTATGACTACACTTTTAAAAATTAACTAACAAAGATTTTCACTTACGGTTTTTTATATTCTATAAAGAAAATATTAAGGTATCCGACTACTCCAAAATTGTGAATTTTGCCAAAAATTGACAAATTTTTTTGTGATTTTATTTACAGGCCATCTTATTAGCTTTATAAAAATACCAAGTTTATTATTTTCCGCTTAAAAGAACAAAAACTACAAGTGTTTTAGTAAAAGCAGATGTCATTATTTTAAGCAAGACGTCATACTTTAAAACACGTTTTACTCTAAATGTATTTTTTTAAATGCTAAAGCGGAGCCAGCGATTGCTAAAAAAGTTTTGAAAATAATTAACTGACATTTTTTCTGTATGTTCTGTATAATAGTAGAACTGTGTTTTAACCTTCATATTTAACAATCACTGTTTTATTACAAAATTTGCAGTTAATATAATCACTGTTTTTTAAAATAATTTCATATAATTTCTAAGATAAAGTGCTCTAATTTTTGTAAAAATTTAAATATCTCTTATCCTGAAGGTCATTTCAAACATGAATAACATAGCAACACATCAGAATTGAAAAATTGAAAATTTGTTCATAAACTTTTTGTAGAGAGTGGGCCCCGTTTATGTAATTTTTTGTAAATTTTTACTCATTTTTTTCTCTTTTTATTGATAACTAGCTTTTACCCGCGGCTCCGCTCGCGTTGATGTCTTTAAATAACTGTCAAAGTCGTAATCATTAGAAAGTAAATAATATAATATGGTAATTTTTTTATTGCTTGACTGTAACCAATAAAATTTAAAAATTCTAGAATAGAGCTTAGTTTAAAAAAAACTGAAAACGTAATTTATTATAATAATTAACAACAAAAATTCAATAACTTAAGCTATTAATATTTTTAAAAATCGAAAGTATCTTACGTTTAATATACACTGGTGTGCAAAAATTAAGGACGAGACGGTTTTTTCAATATAACTTTGTACAAAAGCATTCCAAATCAACACATTTAATACCGTAAGATCCCCAATACGTAAGGACATGAGTAATGTAAGCAACACTTATTAAAGAGAAATCAGAGGGATAAAAAGAAGTTTATTGAAAAAGTAGCATGGAGCGCAATGCGACTGAAGGCCGAAACATCCCTGTGATGGGTGTCCAGCAAGAAATATCCGCTCTTTAGTAGGGGATATGATCTCCCCTGACTGCTAGGTAGGTTTCACAGCGTCTGCCCATGCTGAGAATGAGGGTGTCAATGAGTTGTTGAGGCATTGCTGCCCATTCGTCTTGCAGCGCCAATCGAAGCTCCGGAATCGTTACTGGTGGTAAGGTACGAGCTGCCAAGCGTCTGCCTAGAAAATCCCATACATGCTCGATGGGATTGAGATCCGGAGATCGTGCCGGCCAATCCATACGTTCAATATCCTCACTCTCTAAGAGCTGTTCGGCAGCTACTGTGCGATGACATGGTGCATTGTCGTCCATGAAAAGGAACTGCGGACCCATAGCGCCTCTAAAAAGACGCACATATGGAAGAAGAATCTCGTTACAATAACGGGTCCCGTTGACTGAACCTGCGTCGAAGATGTGAAGGTCTGTACGACTACCAAGCATGATGCCTCCCCAAACGAGAACACCGCCACCTCCATACCTGTCCCTTTCAATGATGTTCGAGGGATGATTGCGGCTTCCCCGCTCTCTCCAGATGAGTATGCGATGAGAATCGCTACTCAGACTGAATCTGCTCTCATCTGTAAAGAGTACTCGTCCCCATTCATTGTCTCTCCAATTCCGGTATTCCCGGCACCACAGAGAACGCCTTCTCCGATGGGCAGGCGTTAGAGGTACACACCGTACAGGGCGTCGTGCAAACAGACCACCACCATGCAGTCTTCTGGCCACGGTAAAACGCGATATCGGTCGTCCAGTCGCCTGTGTCGTGTGTCTAGCGATTTCTCCCGCTGTCTGCCGCCTGTTTCTTCTGGCCTGTAAGGCAATATACCGGTCATCTGCGGGTGTGGTTCCTCGTGGACGACCACTACTGAACCCCAGGATAGCTGTTCCTGTAGTTTGAAATTGTCTCCAAAGTCGTGAAACGATGCTGTGAGCAATTCCGAACTCTGCAGCCACACTTGTCACACTGCGACCTTCCTCCAACTTCCCAATGATTCGACCTCGGGTAAAAGCATCCAGATATCGTCTAACAGATTGATTATTCGCCATTTATTGCTGAGGCAGCAACTCGGTGTGATTTTAACTGCTATACGGTGTGCAATCTCTTTGCCAGAAATACTAATCTTACACCGACAACATGCTCTACTACTCAGACACTCCCCCATTACGTCTACCTGCATATCTGCGCATGTGCTACCGTACATCACCTCACTTAATCTCCTGATTGGTCTTTCTGTCCGCTCTGCCTCTTCGTTAAGCTGATATGCTAATTTTTCGACTTCGTCCTTAATTTTTGCACACCAGTGTTTAATTTCTCTTTAAAAGAGCTCAAAACAGAATATTATTCTAAGATGCAACTGCATACCATATTATATGTTCTTCCGTCAGTTGCAAATATGAAGATTTGGGCATTGGACACACCGATCAGGCTACATATAGTTGGCCATGGGATAAACATTACTTTTCCAAATGCACCCCTGCTACCTGAAATGTTAGCTTTGTTAATAGCAACATTAAAACTGGGGATATTGAAATCGTTTGAGTTGAAACGGTAGGTCAGTGGAGATACTTAGAATTCGAGGTATAACACTATCCCTTTTCATGACATATGTTAAAATATTGGCACCAAGTATATTCTACATCAGTTTTGTGGGCCAAAGCCTCGTTCCTTTACATAGTGGAGGAGCATCGAGATTTTGCATAACTGGTACATTTAGTTTTAATTGAAGTTTATGTGAAGGTACACCCGAAAGTTCAGGTGAATTTAAGATCTCCGTG
The DNA here is from genome assembly GCA_019973975.1 of Trichonephila clavata. Taxonomy (NCBI): domain Eukaryota; kingdom Metazoa; phylum Arthropoda; class Arachnida; order Araneae; family Nephilidae; genus Trichonephila; species Trichonephila clavata. The sequence goes on from BMAO01005776.1 coordinate 84,900, forward strand.
GGATATGAAGTACTTTGTTCTTTATCCATGATTTTATTCATTGATAAATATTTCTTCACCCCCTCCCCCCGCACGTCGTTTAAATTTTCAATGTTGATTTTATGGACAATGTCATTGTTAGTCGCTAAATTGATCTTGCGCGCAACCACTGATCCCAATTTAAATTTTGTTGCATGCCTTGGTCAACTTGAGCGATAAGATTTACATCATTCTCTTCTACATTACAAAATTCTCTGAAAGTAAAATATAACCTCCAGCATTTGTGTCCAAACATCCATAACCGATTTTCAATTGTGTCTCTGCATAATGTTCCGAATCTACGTCATTATGAAGATACACTATCATATTCGTTTTCAGACTGAATTTTTCAACTTTTACCCATAAGCTTGATGATTTAATAGAGATCGATTTCATCTGCCGGTGTACCCCCTCTGGATTACAGGGAGAGTTTTTCAAAATTCACCAGCCAATATACAATAAAGCTACCATTCCTCCTATAATATATGTACTATCTCGTAAATCCTGAAGAGTCCAATTTTACGCTTTTATAGCTTTCTTGTGAGACATCGTACTCTCATCCCACACTAAAAGCTTACATTGGGGAAGTACCCTGCCTTGAGAGCTATTTTTTCTGAAATTTCAGATGAGTGAATCTTGAAATGCAAGATTAAGCGGTAATTTTAAAACAGAATATGCAGTACGACGTTGGTCAGTAAAGTCACGATTATACCAGAGGAAGCCATAGCAACTGCTATCTTCTGGGTTTTTCTGATGGTCAAGCAGTTCTGGGTTTTTCTGATGAGTTTAGCAAAAACGTTTTTCCGGTCCCTCCAGGGGCGTCGAGAAAAAAAGAGTGCACCACTGCCGGATTCTATCTTGCGTAACACTTGTTGGAAAACGTGACTTTGTTCTGGAGTTAATTGAGAGATAAATTCTGTTACTTGTTGTTGCAATGCTATAAAATCGTAGTTTAATTCTCAAGCAATTTCATTATCGAAGCTATTTCCGTCAAGACGTCTAGGACTAATCATTCCAAAATCATGTAGCTTCTTTCCAACCATTCTGAAAACCTTTATTGCGTTTTGTTCTAGATGTGTTCATTGAAAGACATATTTGCTTGTACTTGCTGCAATCGTCGCAAAATATCTTCCACCACGTAGTCTTTGTAATTATTCCAAAAGGTTTGAGGATTAGAAAGACCGAAGATGAAATAAGTATTGCATAAAGCTCCCTAATTTTATTCGTTGAGGGACATTGTATAGCTTCCTCCATAGTAATATGTAGTATATCTTCAAAGTAATACCTCCATGTAAAATATCTAGGTTTAGTATAAGTGATAAATTTTGTGCAAAATATGAATATTGTATAATTAGGTTAAAAAAATTCAGAGTAATAAATATCCGATAAATCAAAACTTTTTATGAAACTGTCAATTAATATTACCATAGAATTTTCAATATAACGCACGCAATTCGCTAACACTTTATTTCGTTTTCCTCTTTAAAAAGTGGGAGAAAATTTGCATTAAAATATATGTGATTGTCGGAATAGAGAACTTCTTAGCCAACTTGGCGATATTTCTCCAAGTTTGAGTTTGACATTTAACAAACGTAACGTAATAAACGATTAATAAAAAACTTTTTAAAAAATTTGCTTTTTGTAAAGATGCTAAATTACACTCTGTTTCAGTTATTTGTTACAAATGAGAGAAAATTTTTATTAAAATTTCCATTATTGACCAAATGCATTATTTTGCGCCAACTTGGCGGGGAGTAAGCAACGTGTCCCACGGTTTTACCCGCATAGTTCCCGTTTGCGTTGGAATATGGAGATAAAATATACTTTATGTTACTCTCTGATAATGTAGCTTTCCATTGCTGAAAGAATTTTTAAAATCGCACCAGAAGTTCCCTAGATTAGCCGGAACAAACATACAGATCAACAGGCAGACAGACAGACAAAAATTTCATTCAGATTTCTGATCTTGCTATGCTTTTAGCAGTGCTTCTCAAACTCTCAATATTGGCGACTCATTATTCAACCAAACTTTTCATCACCTTCCCCCTCCATACAATAACAACGTATTGAATTCAATGGTTCTATAACTTTAGGCTAAAGCTAAAATACGACTTTAACCTCTGCAGGGCCACCGGCGTATATAAACGTCTTGAACAGCCAAAGGATTAATTACCACGGACGTATATATACGTCTTTCTGTGCGCTGCTATCCATAACTCTATTCCGAAAGCTTTGGAATCCAATAAAAGAACCCTAACAGTGTTTGTGAAGGATTTACTTATTTCAGAGGATTTGCTTATTTATTCCGTTTCTTCTCCTTCGACCCATACATCACATATGCGTGCTTTCGTATAAAACGGTGGCATTGGGGAGCGAATCACGTGACTTTTGATCGGCAATTAAGGGTTTAATTATAAACCTTACAAATTATCATGATAAGTATAAATGTTTCATATAATTTTATACATGACAAGCCCCTGCGGTTACTACTAATTCTTAAACTTATCCTTAACTTAGTATTGTTAGATTAATTGTAAAATACACTGTGCAGTACTGATACATTTACAAGTGCATTATATCAGTGTAAATGGGTATTTTATTTTTTATTATGCTGAATGTATTTTGTTTGTTTATTTTCAGTAAATTAATAATTCCTTTAATAATATTTTGCTTTCGATTTTTCAATAGGCTCGTGCCCCCCTCGCAGAGTTATCACGGCCCCTAGAAGGGCCCGCACCCCAGTTTGAGAAACACTGCTTTATAGAATGTAGCCAGAAATCTCGTGCAAACTCGATGTTTCACTATCAACTATTAGTGCGCGCATTGAACTCGTGTTGTAAAACATTTTAAAAAACTAATAAAAACACAATAAACCATAAGTGTATATATTTTTTCTATTTATTTGTAATTAATATTTGAAAGTGCAGTCAAACTTTTCGGTATCCAGTATATCCTGGAGATGTTTAGTTTAATCTAGATATTTTTATCTGTAATTTCATATGCGTCCGAAAAAAGCAGTTTATGTAGAGTAAATTTATATTTTAAAGTAAAAAAAATATTTTGTTATTGCAATGTATTTATTATTCAAAATTATTTGATTCAATTTCAAGTTAGTTATTAAGCTTGTGACGGATCGATACGCGTCCTTTCATTAACTTCCGGGGAGTTCTTTTGGGTTAGCATTTTCAACCAACCTTCTCCGAAGGGCAGAAAGCGTGACATGCAAATTAAGTTTAATATGTATATTGTTCATTCTCGAGGTTGAGAGTCAGTGAATTGTGAATAAATTAGAAGGGAAGTAAATTGGCAGTGAAACGTATACGTAAACAGTGTAAGAAGCCAGAAATTGGAATATTAAGGAAGTGATTAGATTAACTATTGGAGAGGGGTTAAAGTCAACGAAAAGAGAATAGAAGACTGCCAGAGTTCAGGTATTGTGATCTTAAATCAAGTCGATGTTTAATAAGTTAAACAATAGTGTGGTCATTAAATAAGCAAGCTCTGTATAAAGATATATTAAAGATAGAGCTGCATGATTGAATATATTCTCCACAACGCAATCTCGTCTCTCTCCCGTTCTATTACTGATTTAAGTTATCTTATTTAGAGGTGCTGAGTTGAATAGGTGATAAATAAAATATTTGAAGTTCATCATGTCGTATGATCATTTAGTTCCTCCTACACCTCTAGCCGGATCACAGGGAAGAAGGGATGTAAATTCCTTATAAACTTAGATTCAAACATTAAGAAGAAAATAAGAATGCAAATTCCTCGTTGTGTTAAAAGTGACCATTACTTTGCAGTTATGTGTATTAAAACAGATTTTCAGTGTAGCCCAGATATAATTAACAGTTTAAATAATTAAAAATGTTTTCTGACAACAAAAAAGGGCATGAGATTACTAAATTTTTCAATTTAATATAAGTATACTAATTGGACTTTTGTTTATCCAATTCATGTTACAGACCTAAAAAGAATAACATCAAAGACTAATAATATTAATAAGACGAAATGCATAGCTAAAATAAAACTTTTATTACGAATTACTGCAACAAGACTATTTACAAAATTTTATCACATTTAAATTTCGAATTTGTAACTTGTTACATAAAAATAGAAATTCAAAAAAGGCTTGAAAAAAAATAAAACATATATTTTTTAATAACAATTTATTACGTAACGCAACTAATTTGTTCCATCTTCTCTATGTCATGACTATTTGAACATTTATCTTTTTACTCGCTTTAAAGGACACCAACAGCAAACTCTATTTGCCACTAGCAATTTACGACATTTCATGGTAGTTGGCAAGAATGATTAAATAATATGAGCCGTTGTCGCGGCTTTGTGACGCCTATTGAATCCGAAATATCTCTTTCTCTCACTTTGTATATATATATATATAATATATATATATATATATATATATATATATATATATATATAGTAACATAAAATGAAAAAATATACATGGCATAATAAAATGGATAATACAAAATTATATCACTAACAAAGCTAGAAGATTTAAACTAGATTTCAAGAAACACAACTTTAAAAAATGATGGAAAAGTCTATTGTACAAGATAACTATTACTATATATATATATATTGTCTTATGCTATTGTAAAAGACTATATATATATATATATATATAGTCTTTTTAAGAATATACATAACTCGCAATGCAATTTTTATTGAGAAATTGCTAATCAAGATTGTTTTCATCGTTCGAAAAAGCTTCAGAAAAACCATTCCAATTGACCGTGGGAGATTGAGTGGCTTCAAGAAGTAATTAAATTTCGTATGTTCATGATGATTGACACATTTTTGAGTAATTTTTGCTTTTGTGGATTTTTGAAAAGATTAAAACTGTTTAAACCAGCGATAATTATTCCACAGAAGTGATTTAATAGTTTTCCATTTTTTTTTCTTAGAACGCTTTTTCATTAGATTTTTTCAAAAGAGAGTCACAGTAGTTATAACCTCAGTATTAATTTCCACACATTTAAAATTCTTATAGATTTAGTTTTGAAAGAAAATTATTTTAATTTTAATGGTACTATTTGTACACAAATTAAAGGTTTGCCTCAGGGTGGACCTGCTACCAATAGTTCGCTAAATTATATTTAGATTATTATAAAAATAAATATATTATTACATTTACAAATATATAGACGATTTAATTATTTTGGTAAAAATAATAACTTTAACCCCAATATTAATTTTTATTCTGATTACTTAAACCTAGTTAAAATTAAAAATAATATTTTTAAAACTGATTACTTCGATGTGTATCATTGTATCTTATGATAATAAATTACATAGTAATATTTATGATAAAAAAGATGCTTTTTATTTTAATTCTCTTAAAGTGCCATATTGGAATTAGTTTATTTTTCAAGTTGACTCATTACATATTTGTATTGTATACTTTGTTCAATACCAAATGTAACTTTTACAAATCCTGTAATGTTTAAATACATTATATTTTTTCGCATTGTGTTATATACCAGATATAATCGATTATAACAAGTACTACATATATACTATGTGTTATAAAATCTGTTACGAAATATCTACGTAGAAATAAATCTTTAATAATCAATCGTTTTCTGCAAGAGAAAAAAATTTTCTAATCTGTATTTTAAAAAAAATTACTACCTAAATCTCAATATTTCCAATTAATACAATCTACCTTTAAAGTTAATTACAATGTTCAACACATTCAAATCGGAAACCTCGCATCAAAAGATTTTTCGAAAAACTCCGTTTTCCGAAACGATTCATTCAAAAGGAATAGAAAAAGCTATACATATTTTGCCCGATATAGCTGGAGTTGCATTCCTTCATCGTTGCATAATCGAAAAAGGACGAGTTTGCATCTGAAAGTCGTACGAGCGGCATTCAATTGAATATGATTTATGTCTAGAAGTTGAACCACTTTCCATTATTACTCACTTTTTTCCTGCTTCGTCCTCTGAAGGCCTAGAGAAATATAGATTTGTCATTTTTATGATAGTGCAATAAGCGTTATAAAAATGAGTTTTGCTGCCAGCAATCCGGTTATATCGGTCCTTACAAACTATCTTCTTACAAAAAAATAGACGTCTTCTATTTATTTTTTATGGTGAATGGTTATGAAATATTACATGCAATTTCATTCTAAATGTTAGCGGGTATTTCTTGAAAAAAAAAGCAATTCTCATATTTTTAAGGTTACATAAACAGGTTTGTTGTGTGTAGTCACCATCGGGAAATGAATATTTTGAAAAGATATTTTTTCACACTTTCCTGTAAACATTGTTTTGCTGCTTGGCGTGCCTTTTGGGTTTAAAATTGCTCCAAGAATAATATTACGTTTTGAATCTTGAAGAGCGAGACGTTTTTTAAACATCTCTTTTTCTTTTTATAAATCGATTTCTTTTTTACCTAAATATTTTTCTTGTCATAGCTCTTTCTTTATCTTTCTTATCGTAGTTCTTTCTTATCTTAGGTCCTTATCTATCTTATCTTTTCTTTTACCTTATCTTTTTTCTTATCCACTCTTAGAATATTAAAGAGAAATTTAAATATACCTGTTACAATATGAAAATTGCGCTTTTATAAGTGTTTCAAAATTTTAAAAATGCTTCATGGTAAATCTGTTTTTAACCAGACTAATTCATTTTTAAGAGTAGTATATTTTTTTGCATCTTAAGTTTTGATCGTGAAAGAAATTTGTACAAGTGACGCTGTAAAAAAGTATTCTGAAAGGGAAAAAAGGTTACATTGCAATATTTTTGTAACTCAATAAAAAAATATTTGTATCGTAATTTTTGAATTGCGTATGCTTATTTTTTAAAGTCTCTTTACACGTGACGCCTTTGTAACCATACTCAAAACTTTTTTAATATGCCAATGAATGATACCTTATTTTTTTGGTTTGTAGTTTATCCTTCTTGAGAGGAAAATAATTGAATATTGTGTTCAAATTTTTTTCCTATGATTAAATCTGATATTAAGTGGAATTTGCTGGGATTAAAAAAAGACGCTGTTTTTGAAATTCGAAAGAAAACCTCTATAAAATTGTTCGAAAAAGCATTTATTTAATTTACAGTACTTTGAAACACACCCAAAAAATGTTTTAAAAAATTACATATCTAGATGCTCACATTTATTTACTCTTAAATAGTTATTTTATTAAATTTCTTTAGAAAAATATATCGCAAAAAATTGTATGAAAAAATACTTTAAAAATAGAATTAAATCAAAAATGTATATTTTACCTCAAAAGATATATAATATGTATATAGCTTAAACACACATTGAAAATACTTTCGGGGTTTGTTTCAGTTAATATATGAAAACAAAAATTATTAGTGTGGAAAACTTAAGAAACAAGCAATTTTTCAGTGTACAGCCATGAAATTGTAGAAAGGGCTTTTCCGATCAGTACAAAGAAATATTATCTCAGTAGAAGATAATACGCAAGTATATACAGTCGACTCTCGACAATTCGAAGTTGGAGGGACCAATGAAAAACATTCTTTCTTTACCTCTCTAACAAGTTTCTTTCACGCATTCTCAAAATCTCTTCCATTCCTCATTGGAAATAAAATCGTTTCACACTCTTTTCCCTTAGACACTCTCCCCAACACCATTGGTTCTTCAAGGTAGGGTCCAGTCCGGCCCATGCCTTATTTGGTGCCACATGCTATAAGTCACACAGATGAGTTATAAATCGTCATGTCACTTCAACGCAAAATGCACAATCCTACGCATCTCTTCTTCACAATAGCAGACCATCCTTTCTGAACGCATGTGTAGCGAGGCCACTTGTTAAACTAAAGATATGGATGGCTGACAACAGGTGTGGCCGGTCTTTTATCCACTTAAAGGAGGAAAGCAATAAAAGTGTCTTTTTGCCTGAGGAACTTGGAAGCACAAAAAAGGGATGGCAGACAGATAGTCATCAAAAGGGCTACGTTACAGGGGAGACACGCAGAGACAATACAACACAACACATGTAAGCTCCAACCAGATTGTTCCAGGATTCTCCATGATAGTGAGTATTCGAATTGTCGAGAGTTATATGAGACAACTTCCAATCACCGCGTGGCCAGCCACAGATTTTACTTCGAAATATTGAGTGTGCCAAAAAGTATTGTTTTAGTTCGAAATATCAAAATTTTATCTTGGGGCTGAGTATATACTTCGAGTTAGCGAGAGTCGAAAGTTTCTGGAAAATGAGTTGATATGACATGAAGGCCTGCAAAAAGTACGAAATCAGAGAGCGCAGTGCAAGATAATTTAAACTGGAGAAAATACTTATTTACGAAATTCGTTCTTAGTGAAATTGAGATTGTATGTACAATGGGGCTACTACATACCTTTAGGATGTTTAGTAAAATAATCGAAGCTTGAAGAAATTTGACGAGTGTTCCCATGAGTTTGAAACTGACAAAAGAGGTGTTGTCGCAAGCATGTATTGTCTTCTAAAAGACAGACCAAGCTGTAAAAATGTTGGCGTGGGTCGGCCGAAAAAAAACAAAGGTAAATCTCCGGCGAAACCAGACATTGGGAAACATTGCTCAGCAGTTGAGTAAAGTGTAGCAGTACCATCTATATAAGCCAGTATATACCTCCATTTATATACATCCGCACTACGGTGATCATTTTGGTGTAGTGGATAAGTTAATCGGCTTCGGATCCAAAGGTACCTGGTTCTAATCCTACCGGATAAGCGCGCCACTTCAAAGGCATCCGGACTCGTGTTTTATAGTGATTAGACGTCTGCAACAGGGTGGCCTATTCCCACCATCATCCAATAAACAGCACTCCTACACAAAGATTCTTATCATCAATTCTCAATAAGAGATGTAAGAGCATTCAATTAACATCAGAGAAAGAGACATTGGGGTGATCTTGACGTGCTTATGTGGGGAGGCTTTATGATGAACAGACAGGACTCACGTACCGGTGATTGTTTCTGTGATGAAGTTATCCTCCGCAACGTGTGTATCTGTTCTGATGTGTTGTTGGTCAAGATTTTTTTTTATCAATCACAATTTACTGTCAGGGGTTCTAGAAAATGAAGAAATTCGTAGAATGGACTTGCCAACATGCTTCCCTGATTTAAATCTGAATGGAAATAAGATACAAAACTATATTTTTTATTGTCTTGCCGGCTGATTTTTTAGAGATTGTTTCCATCAATTTGCAACATAATCTTTAGTACAAAATTTATCGAAACGGACGAAAAAAGATCTAATTTCATATTGTATCACTTCCGGAAAAGAATTATTTCGACTGACCCTTAAGCCCTTATTTAAAGGAAAGATTCTGCGAAAAGAGTGTCTGGCGCATGAATTTTGAAAATTTATCGATTTGTAATTTTTTAATGTTTTCTAAAAGTTCAAACATTTTTGTTTAAATGATATATGATAAGAGAAAATACGATAACTAGAAGTACTTTAGTTTATTTTTTTAAATGAAGATACTCCTTGACGCGCATCAAACAAACTCTGCTAGGAGCACCTGTGTTTCCCTTGCATTCGTTTCTGATGAGCATGAATCCATATGATGTTCAAGTGGAAAATTAGTGTATTGGGCTTTTAAAAATGTATTGGTGCACGTATTTTAGATCTTAAAAGCGAAACAGAGAAAAGTTAAGTGATGGAAAAAACCCAAGAAGTCGTAACCGACTCGCCGACATTTTAATATGAAAAATTCAAAGATATTATGGCAAGGCAATTAGAAATATTACCAATGAGCTACACAGCATGAAAACAGCTGTTTGGGCTGTTTATTTTCATCTTCTGTCTTCAAACGCGAGCCCTCAACAAGGATTGTCTCTTGCGATTATAAATGCCTTGTGCAAGTTTCAAAAGACAGAAGCTGATTGTAAAGAAAGGCACCATGAGATCATAAACACATGCACCATAATGATATAAATGAAGCCAATTTTTAGAGATCTAAATGATTCTATATTATTAAAAAATGTTTATATGGAAAGACCCAGTACCCCCCCCCCCCCCGAAATGAGTCAGTTAATAACCCCATATGGTCCTTGATTCCAAGATCTACATTTGTAGAGTTAAGAAAAACTCTAAAATTAGGGTAAATATGGCTATTGCACCGTTCAGTATGAGTCATGTAGAAAATTAATTATCTCAAAACATTGTGATATTGAACCAAGTTATAACTGTGTGTCATGCTTCAAAAAACTAGATACACATAGGATTCGTGTAGCCCAACGAAAACATCTTAAGATCCAAAAAAAAAAAAAATTGTTAAAAATAATTAGACAAAAAAGAAAATAAGAAGAGTCTTTTGTTTGAGTAGAGATTAAAAAAAATGCCTTATACGCTTCTGGTAAGAAATAAAAAAATTAATTGCTCAAAAAATTACAAATTTTTGCTATAAAACCTGTTTTTTCGAAATGTAATATTTTTCACTTTATGTACCTTTTTCTCAAAAACTACTAATCATATAAATCTCTAATTTTCAGTGAGCAGACTTTTAAATGTTTACACGTTTTAATGGAGGGAATTAGATATATCTAGCAAACCTTTTTAGATATGTTTTTTTAAACTAGATTTTAGGGGAAAAATCGGGGAATTTAAAAAAATCACAATAATTTAATTTTTAATTAAAAGACAAAA